>CAJNDT010003380.1:573203-663203 GCA_905221615.1 Symbiodinium sp. CCMP2592
GTTGATTGGCGGCTAATCAGTCTCGGCGCATGAGAGAGGCGTAGGCAAAGGAAGCAAAGGCAAAGACATAGATGTAAGTGAGCAATGTGCCCAAAAGCTCCAGTGGTATCTGTTGCCACCAAGGTCGAATAACTCGGCGCAGGCACCTGCGTGAAAAGGCTCAACAAAGTGGGGAAACCTTAAAGGGCTAAGGTCTAAAGTGGTTTAGGGTTTAGGAATGCCGTAGCCATAAGCCTTGCGAGTCCTGTAGCCTTAGAACCAGCACCAATGACTAATGCACTTGGGGGTCCCCCCCACCATCTCTTAAGCATGTTGTTCGTTACTCTTCGCTGCTCCGGAGGTCCATGACAACAGACCCCCAAGTACATTATTTCAGCTGGAATGTCACACGGAAAACAAATGTACGGGGATTCATACTGGGCCCATCGGAACATGGGGAAATGTAGTTCGAACCCATGTATATAACACCCCCGCATTGGGCTAGGGAGGGGTGGTAGCCTTAGACATACGCATTCCACGTCGATAAGTGTGGGACTACTTCCCTTTTCCTCTGGGTTCACGCAGGGGTTTTGCATTCAGGGGTTTCTGGGGTTGAGGGCTATACGGGTTCATTGAATTTTAGGCTTTGTGTTTAGGTGTTGATGGATATGGGGGCTTCCGAAAATTGGGGACCCTAATCTAGTACCGGACCCTCAATAGCAGGATCCTTATTATAAGGACCCCTAAATTTCGGAAACTCCCATGTAGTTATAGGGCTTTAGGTTTAGATGGGATGGCTCCTGCCTGAGCACCCGAAGCTGCAACGGAAAGGCGGTTGGATAGATCAGGGTGTAGCAGATGATCCAGTACCTGCACATCGCTTCCCATCGCGAACGGCCAGTGGAGACCAGGGACGTGGGCGGGTGGGCGGGTGTGTTTGTGTGTGTGTGTGTGGGGGGTGGAATGCAATGCCGGCCGAGGAGCACTGCACTGCTGACCATGAAAATGCCCACCCCGTCAAAGCCCATGTCCCTGCTCGCTCGTCTGCAGCCGTAGTTTTCGCCTCTGGGCTGTTTGGCAGTCTCTGGGTTTAGGGTTTAGGTTTTAGGTCATAGGGTTTTGGGACGTTGGCATTTGAAGCCAACTCGGATCTGTGGGAAGCAAGCAGGCACAAGAATAAAACCGACCTCTGGAACTTGCAAGTGGCAGGCTCGTAGGGTTTATACCCTCCGCATGCACACTACTTGGAGGCTCATGGGTAGTTACAAGTAGGGTCACAAGTCCCCCTAACATAGGTTATAACTATAGTTATCCTACTTATAACCCTGCTTGTAACTACCCATGAACCTCCAAAGCAGTTTTATGGTTAGGGTCCTATAATAGAGATTTTGGTGCCAAAAAAAGGGACTACAATGGAGACTATAGGTAGTCTAGTCTACAAATTCACATGATGCAGGTCCGAGACCCCTTCCACCCCCTCATCAATCGAGCCGACCGAGGCTTCCGAAATCCGAAGAACCCAAACTCCCGAAATCCAAACGAAACTCGACATGGGCCGCAGCGTTTCCGAAGATCCCTCCCAAACGGAAGGATCCAGCCCCGCATGGTTTCGATGTCGATGTTTCTTGGTATAGTAAACCCCATAAAGTTGGAAACCGGATTAAGGCCAAATAGTGCTGGGATTCCCTATACATGACTCTTAAGGATTGAGGCTATTGGGATTCCAGCTTTTGGGCTTCCACTGTACTGTAGGTCTAGGTTTAGGGTCTGGTGTCTGGAATCGAAAGTTCAAGGGTTTCGGGTTTCGGGGTCGCGAGCATGCTGTAGGTCAAAGTTTGGACGCCCACTCAACACACACGCTTTGCTTTTGACTCTAGGCACGGCTTGTGCACCAGCACCAACACCATGATACCCAAAAGAAGCCGAGATGTGGCAGTGGAGAACAGAAAAGGGTAAAATCGAAATGCTATGCCACGACAAAACTACTTCAACACTGGTCGCTGAAATAGCAACATAACGAAGGCAAGGCACATCCCAGCGTGTCCACCCCGACATACAAGATCATCGGCAAACAGGCGATGATGCAGAGGTGCAGCGGCATGTACACTTCGTTGCCTCGTGATGAAGAAACGCTCAACATCTGCGCACAAATCCATGAGCATAGATCTCAAAACCACAAACCCAGAACCACGCACCGTAGAATCCTGCACTTAAAAACTGTAGTGCTTCTCTTAGCCCACCCCAAGCCCGCAACTCAAGGTGCTTAAGCCCCCGCAATCCGTCGTGAAAGACCAACCAATATGCCAGCTTGCCTCCCCACAGTCACGGGGACCGTAGCACCCACGTCGGACGTTTTCACCGGCACCAGTACTGGTCCCTTAAGAGAGTGATTAGTCAATAAGGGCCCTCCTCGACATCGGTTGGCGGATTGGGGGAACCACCCAGGCCATGAGGGTAGGGAATATAGTGCCCACGACGACCCCTCCACCGCAGGCGGCTTGCCCGCTGCTGTTCGTCAGCACGTTGCCCCCGCAAAACCCGGCCCTTGGGGGGGCCTGGTAAACCCCAAGACCCTAAGCTCCCCACTATAAGCCCCCTAAACCCTTGAACCCTAAGCTCTCCTCTCTAAACCCCCTAACCCGAAATTCGAGGTGCCCAAGGTCTGCACGACAGCTTGGCGCAGAGGACCCTGCACATAGGCGTTGAAGAGCTCCAGTCCCTCACATATGTCCTGTAGAGGTTAGTTTAGGGTTTGGAGTTCAGGGGTTTAGGGTTTAGTCTAGTTGAGTAAGGGTACTGTACATTGCAGCATAGTACAGCATGATACAGTACAGTATTAATCTTAGTCTAGTCTAGTCTAGTCGACTAGAACAAAGTGCAGCACAGTATGCTATGGTATAGTGTGGTTTTGTTTTCCGTCGTATGGTGTATAGTATCGTTTCATATACTATGGTATTCCGAGGTATAAGATAGTGAAGTATTGTGCAGTACTGCATACTATAGCAAAGCATAGCATGGTTAGTTGATTCATACATAGAAGTTAGCCAGGACTACTATGACTCTGGATTCACGATGTCAGGTTACCCTAAGAGTCCATGTACTCAAAGCGTATATACAATGACCTTAAAGTAGTCCCTAGATAGTTTGGGGCAAAAGGGTTAGTGATGGGACAGTACAGTTTAGGGTCCATGGAAGGTTTAGGTGTAAAAAAGGAAGAACTGCCTACGGATTCGTGAGATATAGGGGCCTTAATAAGTAGAATAGGATATAACTTACTATACTGACAACTGCTAAGGAACCCCAGATAGCATGAGTAATTATATCTATAAGGCCGCTATAGCAATTAGATACCCAGCCGGTCTTGCAATACAGCAGGAATGCCAGCACAAGCTAGACCGAACAGCAGTGCATACTCATCGTCATCGTCATCAGCTAGCGACGAGTAAACCCTAAACCCTACACCTTTAAACTCTAAAGTTCATAGTCCTGTAGATGTCTGATCCATGAAATCCCTCTTGCTCAGTCACCTTTCAGACCAAAACAAACGAAAATCCTAAACCATGAACCTCCCTGAACCCTGCAGTCCCAATGCCCCCAGCTCAGCCCAGGATGCCCAGTAAGCTAGGAATAAACAGGGCTCCATTTTTGGTATTGGGTAACTTTAAAAGGAACCAATAAGGGTACTACTGGGCATCCTAGCAGCTCCACAACAAAATGAAACCCTTCAACTTCAAAACCTCACCGCTTCACGCGCCAGGACTGGAGTTTACTGTAGGACCCTGATTAAGAAACCCTGGGCCTGTAACTCCCGAAAATGTTAAGATTCATCTAAGGAAGCCTAATAAAGGCCCAAAAGCTTTCTTAATCAGGTTCCTACCTAGCGTCTCCATTGTAGTTCCTTTTCTTAATTCACCAGGCTTAGGGTTAGGATCCTATAATAGAGATTTTGGTTAACCAAAAATAAGAGGAACTACAGTGGAGACTATACGTTAGGATTCAGGGCCAGGGCCTGTCATTAAGCCCTGAAGGATCTCCCCCTAAAAGCCTACCTAGAGGCTCATACCCTACCCCGTTTTCAGGATACCTTAGTTTTATGGTTAGGATCTGCTGGCTTAAACAGTAGGCGCGCCGTAAACGGGGTAGGGTATGAGCCTCCAGGTCAACCCAAGGGTCCAAGTACCTAATAATCACATACCCTCCCAAATCCTAACGTACATAACTATTATCCTAAAACCAAGTACCTCATTATTGGGTCCTTTGGACTTTTGGGGTAAACCCCTAAACGATCAGCTCCCAAACCATGGCACCCCCGGGTCCTCGGGGAAGTCGTCGAAGGTGACTAAGCTTTTCCGCTCCGAAGATGTCGGGTTATAGGGCTCCTTGGGCACAAGGTGTGGGGGGTTTAGGGTTTTAACATTTGGGTTTGGGGCTTAGGGTCAGGGGTCTAGGGGTCTAGAGGGTTAAGGGGTATAGGGGTTTAGGGTGGCGATGGCCCTATCTCAGGGATAAGCCTTAATTTCGGCCGGGTGTGGGATTTAGGGGTCTATAGTATAGGGTTTAGGGTGGGGATAGACCCTGTCTCCGGGATTAGGGCTTAACTTCGGGCGGGTTCAGGGTTTTGCCGAGTATACGGCTTGTGCCGGGGTTGGGTGGAAAGGTTGGTCACATCAGTTCGAAGATATCAGCAACTGTAAACCATAGCCGCTCTCTCATCATGATTAAGTGCAGATGCCCCAAGCTGCCTTGTTAGTATTGGGCTCTCCGGGGAGGAGGTTTGGGTAATGGCTTCCTTGATACCGATGCACAAGAATCTCGTTTCTCCTGCTTTGCCAGGGGCACGAGAAGATCCTCTCGGACTAGCTCGAAGAAAAGATCCCATTTTGGTTTAGGGTTTAGGGGCTTGCCGCTTGAAGTTGCTCCGTCACCGTGGCCCCATGACCCCGTAGGTATACTCGCAGCATGTTGCGTGACGTGATCAAGCCGTGAACCCGGCCCTGGATCCTCAAACAATAAATCCTGCACCTTTAGATTTACTACAAACCACTACCGCATTCCAAGCCCCGGATTTACCCCCTAAGTCCTAAACCCTACCACCCTTACCCTACTAACACCTGGTTGTGATTTTAGGTAGGTGAACCCCAAAGTCCCTGAGCCCAACTGGCAACAGACCACGTAAAAAATGAGGATCTGATCGTTTCGGCGGCTAAACTCCTCGGGTCTCCGGGCCCGGGCCTACATGAAACCATCAACCCTCTGCCAAAAACATGGTTCCATGATCAAGCTAAGCTCGCTCGAAGACAGCTTCCGAAGCATCGGAAGAGCCCAAGTGGTCATGGATGCCGTGCCCGTGCCTGCTGCTTCGTCCATCCTTATTTGAGCTACGGCGTAGCACTTCTTGGTCTCATGCTTTCGGCCGGTCTGCGACAGGTGCGGTTGATGATATAAATCCTGGGGTGCATTTACAGGGATCTATAAGGGTACCTTTAAGGGGCTCCTTTAAGGGATCTAGAGGGTTGTAGGGTTTAGGGATATTAATCCTGCATTACCTTAATGACCCTAGACTATGTGAATTACGGTACATTCCTTATTATGGGTAATGCAGGATTTATATCATCAACCGTAGATCATGGCCGGCTGTGAAAACGGTTTGCCATTAGCTTTGTCAGCCCCTCTGGTTACCCTAAACCCTACACTAAACTCTTGTAAGCCCTTGCGGTCCCCTGCGGCGGTTCTGGCTCTTATGTGCTCCTGGAGATTCGCTGCTTGGTCAAGTCTGGCTGCCCGGCGGCAATTACAACTGTTCCGGTGAGTGGTGTTGCTATCTCATGATTTGCAAAACTGCGCTACTAGTCGCACTAACGTAGGAACCTGATTAAGAAACCCTGGCCCTATAACCCCCATCATATGAGGGCTCATATAAGGAACCCTCATAAAGGCTTCTTCATCAGGATCCTACAATTAACCAGAAAAGCCCTGAACCCTAACACCAAAAGCCCTGATCCCTGCGACACAATGGCAGGGTATGATCCATTCATCTGGGGAATTCTTACCCTTGCAGCAATGCAGCACACACATACAAGCATTTAAGTTAAGGTCACAGGCCCTTCCTTCACCCCAAATAACCTACCTTTTTAAGGACTTATACAAAGAAACCATATTAGGGAACTCAAAAAAAGTAGGTAGGTTCCTTAGGGTCCAGGTAGAGACACCAACCGAGCTCAGGCACTCGCTCTCGAAGAGGTCTTTGACGAGCTTCTCGATAAGTGGCCTGTCATTCATCTTTGACAGAAACCCAATAACCTACGAAAAATAAGGCCTCTCTTTTTGGTATTGGGTAACTTTATTAGGAACCTAGGACTACAAAAAGGGAATAAGGGTACTACTGGGCATCCTAGTCTTTGACTGAAACCCAATGCGACCAATGCAAAAACAAGGCGAACTACAAGACGCTTTTGGAAAGCTTTAAGCTCAGAGGATCAAAATTCCAACAGCCCAGAACCTTAACAAAAGCACATCCTACAATGGCCCTCAACACTAAACCGTGAACCCAAAACTCCCAATTTAAGGGTTTAAGGCTTGAGCTAGTGCTCGCGCACGTCTCCCTTGCATGGGTTCAGGGTTTTCAGGGTTCAAATCTTGAGGGAAACCGTCAAGCGTCCTGTCTGCTGGATCCGTGCATTTGGCAGCTTTCACCTTGGCTAGAGTCTGGAGTTGTTGTATGATGGGAGGCCAAGAAGGGGGTATAAGATTCTTGGGGTAGGGATTCCTTAATCTGAACCCTTTTATGGGAACCCTAATCCCCACTAAATCCCCATAGGCTGAAACTCCTTTTGGCCTCCTATGATTGTAGGCTCGGGGCCATGACTAACACTTGGTCAGAGCCTGATTACGAACCCACTTGCTTAACACCCGCACCAAGAAACTGGATGCATTCTTTTTCCTAAGGCTTCCCCTGAGGGTCCATGTGCCCAAATGGTATGTACTCTGGTCCTAGAGTACCAAAAACAGGGACTACTTTAAGGCCCAAGTACACTATCTGGGTACATGGACCCTTAGGCTTCATGTACACTATAGTATATTCCAAAGGTAAAAGGAGGGACCCTTAATAAGGACCCTAGGTCTAGACCCTTAATATGGCCATTGTATACCCATTTTCTAGCCCGTTATAGGGTAGGGGTCCCCATTAAGGGTCCCTCCTTTTCCCCTTTGATATATACTTCGGCCCCAGAGGTTCCCCTGCCGTGCGTTACAGCCATGTATATACCATTTGGGCACAAGGACCCTTAGGGCTTTGGAAGCCCTGTCTCAAAGGGTCCAAGTATCATTATGGTAATATACTTATAGGGTGTTTGGGGGTCAAAGTATATACCATAACCCTAAACCCTAAACTCTAAACCCTAAACCATAACGATACTTAGACCCTTTGGGCTGTTAACCAGGAGTTGACGGATGAGGCACCTACACTTCTAGACCTCAGTGTAACCCAGGAATAATAAGACGGATGCGCCTTCTTGTTTAAAGGGGGTTATAAGGTAACAAACCCTAAAAAAGGGAATAAGGGCCAACTCTGGGTCCTAGACTTCTGGCATGCAATACGTTTTTTGGCTCACCTACGGTTAGGACGCTCATAATTTGAGAAACTTATCAAGCTCCCAACGAAAAGGATACTACGTTTCAGGGTCTAGGAATGCCTCAGCAAGACTCTTACGCTACAACCGCAGTATCTACCAAAGGTTCAACCTACCCTCCTCTGACACGGGTTTGGCAATATTACGAGGCGCCAAACGATGAAACTCCACACGTAGACCCACCAATATTCAAAAGGAGCCCGGGCAACAATCACCCAAGCCCCAAAGATAAACCCTACCTCACACCACCAAGTAGAAGGGCAGACGGGGTCCTGTCCTGAACCTCTGTTCAAGCTTTCTGAAATCATATATCGAAACACCAGGGCGTTTAACCAGGAGACTTGGATTGAAACCCTGATTCCGCATGGAAATCCAAAAAACCTGGTACTTCAGAGACCTTAATAACCAATAGCTGGTACTGGTACAGGACTGGGGGGGGGGCATATTATCGTATAGTTTTGATATGGAGCCCGAAGGACTACGGCTGGTAATTATTCCGAGACGCGACGCCTATAATTACAACCTTAAGGGAACCCTACCTGGAGGTTCACACGCAGTTCAAAGCAAGGTGTATAAGTGGGGTAACTATACTGGCTATATAACCTATACTGCGGGACTTATAACCCCGCTTGTAACTATACTTATGAACCTCCAAGTACTTGGAGGTTCATGGGCAGTTATAAGTAGGATCACTATACTTACAACCCATATTAGGGGACTTATAACCCTACTTATAACTACCATGAACCTCCATGTAAGGCAAGCCACATCAAAGCTGGTCATCTCGGCAAGCATACGGCGATGGTTTTCCAACTTTTGCCGGAGGCAATACCACGACATCAATGCTTGTGGTACATATCCCAGCCCAACCTGAGAGCATGTTTTGCTCTCAGTGGGGCTTTAACGATTAGAATATCCCCATTGAATCTGAGATTCGGCCTTATTCATTAGAATAGGGCTTGCGTACATCTTTTCAGTATAAATCTGTGTGTGTCTGTGGACTAACAAATTAAAGGAAAAAGATTACTCATCATTTAGGTTTCTGCTTCGTTACGGGTGCTGCTCGCGTGGAGCACGTATGTGTGTGAACCTTCTGTGGGCTTTGGGGATGCTGCGTGCCGATGTAGATTGATTCAAATATGTTACGGTTTAGAGTCTGGAGGTGTTGAGAGATTAGGGCAAGCAAGGGTCTAGACGTGATGCCCCTAATCAAAAGAAAGACTGCATTGACAGATGCATCCAAGAAGCTGCAAAAGATTGTCTGGATGTGTCCAAAAAGAGGGTTATGTTCGAGTCCGGCCCAAACCACTGCCCAAGAAGACTTGTGACATGTTCACTGGGTTCAAAAGACTTGGCAAGGTCCGTGCCGATGAGACAGTGAAAGAAAACGGCGGTGCACATATCGACGGCCAAAGAAGATACCAGCCACTGCGCTAGCCACAGAGGCTGTATGGATAGCCGCGCCACGCTGCGGATGCTGGTTCTGGCGAAAGTCGCGAGTTCCAGGTTGCACCAAAGCCTTTCGAAGAGACCTAGGTTGGCCCTTTAAAGCCTCTGACAAACACTCGCAAATAGGGTCCTATTAAGCCCCGTGAGGGAAAATATGAAATGTCCCAAAGGCCTATCTACTTGGAGGATCATGGGACTTAGTAACTGGGGTTATTACTAGGGTAACTACACTTATAATTACTTATAACCCCAGTTAAGGTACTTATAACCATACTTACTAAGTCCCATAAAATGTAGAACCCCTACAGATCCATTTAAGGAGCCCTATTATAGAAATATGATCCTTATAGCTCCCACTATAGAGCCCTATAGTACCCTTAAAGGGAACCCTAAACCATACTTACTAAGTCCCAAAGACTGTCGTCCCAAAGAACCAGCATCTGATGCGCGTGAGCGACAAAGACTGGAAGTGAAAGGATCGCCTGCGCATACAGGGAACTCCAGAAAGTTGAAACGGGTTTAAAGGGAACTTAGGGGATTAGGGTTTTAGGGTTTTAGGGTTTAGGGTTTAGGGTTTTAGGGTTTAGGGTTTATTTAAGGTTTAGGGTTCAGGAGTTAAGACTTTAAAGGGAACTCCAGAAAGTTGAAATGTGGATTAATGGTAGGATCCCCTATGATTTACCTTAACGGGGTTACGATAATGATATTCCAACTTTCTGGCTTCTACTGTATTGCCCGGAGTCCTAGACGATCCATACGGGTTAGTTGTCAAAATTAGGGTCCCTTTTTGGATACCTTGAAAAATGGGTGCCGTATTATATGAGGGACCCAAAAAGGGACCATAATTTTGACAACCATTCATACAGCAAACATGCAACGCAAGGAATAGAACCACACTCAACACGCCCAAGCACTTCACTCATGTTCCTTCTACTCTTGAGGTGTTGGGGGTGAGCCCAAAGAGTCCTGGGCCTGGGGCACTGTTATGGGGGATACTTCCCCAAATCATGATAGTAATTCCTAATATAGAAACACTCTACATTCATAGGTACGTTGGACCCTCCGGGGAAGAGATCACACAGAATCGCCTCAAGCTCCTAATGTAGGAACCTGATGAAGAAACCCTGGGCCGATAACTCACCCCAAAATGGTAGATAACTCACCCCAAAATAGTAGAAGTCGTACAATGAACCCTAAGAAAGGCCCTAAGAGTTTCTTAATCAGGTTCCTACATTACACCAAAATCTCACTGGCCCGAAACCCAAGGAAATTAAAACTTGAAACTTTCAGAATCAACTACCTTATAAGAACCCCACAAGTTGAAAAGTTGAGCTAACAGCCAATAGGAAATGCCTACAGCTCCCAGAATCCCCTGGATCTCGGCCTTGACCTTGCGATCAGCATCTTCTTGGTCTACACAGAGCCGATCCACCCACACGGTTTCCGGTTTCAGGAGGAGTCGACCTCGGGTTCGAGGTTCTACATGTGATGTAGGGGCCTAAATTTAACAGAAAAGGGTTGGGGGGGGGGGGAGGGAATTATACCGTAATTGTCATAAGGAACCCACCCAGAACGGTAAGGGTAATTATTTGTTATTTACGCCCCTACAGTCTCCATTGTAGTTTCCTTTATTGCTTCTACCAATTTTAGAGCTAAGAAACTAAGAGGTAGCCCCCAAATGGGAACTACAACGGAGACTGTCGATAAGGCTTGGGGTTCGGGCATTTCAGCTATTAGCGAAGGAATTTGTGTGTTTGACCTGGCACCCTTAGAAGCAATCCAAATGGGGGCCTTAGAGACCTAGTCATGGTGGATATCCAGGTTACAGACCTAGGTGGCTGTTGATTTCAGGCCCTTGGTCGACTAGCTGCAAAGCTGTTTGCCGACACGTGCGTGCATGTAGAAGGGTGAAAATATTGGCAATGCATGCGAGGCCCCTTACCTAATCCTTCTGAATTGCTGGGTTGCAGTGATTGCCGCAGTAGCACTATCTTTGTGCCTATTCTCCTTCTGTTGCTGCAGCTATCATTGTGGTGCATGCCGGTCATCGCGTGCTGACATGGGCCTTTTAACCCTGAGGCCGTGGAACCCATGGTCTCGGACAAACGTTAGTTGAACTGAATGCAATGCTGTGGATGCAAAACTCAGCACGTCTCTCAAGTCTAACATCCAGGACCAGGCGTTGATGCTGTTTGAGACGGGCTGTCGACACCTTACGACTTCCTCTCTGGTTTGTAGACAATGTAAGATTGCCAGCCAGAGGGCGCAGATTTTGGCCGAAGAAGAAGACAATGAGAAATATTGACATGGGGAAGACAAGAAGGAGCGGCAGCAGGAACCAGCCTTGGCATGAGTACAAAGTAGTGTCTCAAGGGCTGGGAGAACCTGGAACTCTCTGCTTCAATAACCGTGCCAGCAAAAGCCCAAGCTTTCTGAGATAATCCAAGGATAAGAGGCCAACAAGCTTAAAGTTTTTCCCTTTAAAGATGGGATATATAAGAGAATGATCCCTGTACCTTCGACCCACGCCAAGGATAACCCTCAGACCCCTAGTGCTGATGCCTCGAACTTAGATTCATAGGGGCCCTTAGAGGGGGAGGGGGGGGGGGGGTAGGGGGCCGTAATGCCAGGACCCACTAAGGCTATTTAAGGAAGTATCGTCCCCTACCCCCCTCCCCCCTACGGATCCCTATAGCTCCTCTTGGAAGATAATTTGGTGAAGTTGTAAGGCCCCTGCATTCGGGGCTGGGATTTGGGAGTCTGGGGATACGGGATTCAGCTTTGGCTGCATCAGCTCATTTAAAAGCTTGCAGTATGGGGTTGTAGGTTCAGAACAAAATACACGCAGAACCTGCTGGATCCTTGTCATTTCCTTTAACGCAGGGCTGCTCGATGATTTGGGGACTCCTGATCATCTTGTAGCATTGGGGCATCCATAAGAACTTGTATACAGGACCTTACTCCGATGCTTGTTATAGCGACCCCAAAATAAGGAGGAACCCTTAATTTTCGGAAACTCCCATAGCACGGAGGTTCCATGTCCTGCCAAACCCACCCGGCCCTGTCCGCCTGCGCGAAGAAAGCCTGGCCCCAAAACCCTATATCCTAAACCCCTCCCTACCTGAATGCCTCCTTGAACCTGAAGCCTGCAAGTGGCTCGCATCGTATGCGGCTGGGCTGTCGGCGGCAGCCATCCTCAGTGCTTTCGGGTTCTCAAGACTGTCGGGCTTAGGGTTTGGGGTCGAGGGGGCTAGCCTGAAGATATCCAGGCAAGGGGAACAATGGCAAGAACAGTAGTCAAAGCGAAGCTGGTAACAATAGCCACAAAGACACTACGATAATTGTGATACTCGAAGAAGCAGTACTGCCGGTCAATAAACAAGTACAGCATTTCCCTAAACCCTAAACCCTAAACCCGAAGAGGCATTCTGGCAGGGAAGCGTGTAAGAACATACCGAGTGGCATCGGTGGCATGTGCAAAGTGTCGAGGCACCGGGTACAGGGTTTAGGGTTTAGGGTTTAGGGGTTAAGGGTTTAGAGTTTAGGGTTTAGAATTTAGGGTGAAGGGTTTAGGGTTCAGAGTTTAGGGTTTAGGGTTTAGAGTTTAGGGTTTTGGGTTTAGGGTTTAGAGTTTAGGGTTTAGTGTTTAGGTTCGTCGTGGAACAACCACGAGTATGGACAGCAACAAGCAGCTAGTAAGCAGCAGGACGCGTGCTCCGATAGTTATGCG
This sequence comes from Symbiodinium sp. CCMP2592, assembly GCA_905221615.1. NCBI lineage: Eukaryota > Dinophyceae > Suessiales > Symbiodiniaceae > Symbiodinium > Symbiodinium sp. CCMP2592. Next base: position 585,990 of record CAJNDT010003380.1, read on the forward strand.
TTGAGGGCTTCGACTGACATAAGGTGCTGGAGTTTCGCAGGTTCGAGGCACAGTGATTTGCAGGTGCAGCTGCTTGCTATATGGGAATTGCGACTCAAGTCAGGTCGTTGGGTCGCGGTTTACATGGCCTGAACTCCCTGGGCACCCGAAGCTACCAACAACCAGCTCGACCCAACACGAAGCACTGATCGCTTATCGGACTCGCCCAAACCCTGAACTCCGAACCCCTGAGACCTTCCGGACCTCCAACATCCATCTTATGCGATAAAATCCGCTTCAACCCCGAACTCCTAAACCCTTAAAAGCCTTATTCAAGCACAGCAGCAGGATGAAGAGGGTGCTAATCCACACTCCCAGCGACGACAGAGCGGCGGTACGAAGATTCCAAAACATGCACAGGCCTCAACAACCCCGAAGTGTAGGGTTCAGGAGGTATAGGGTTTAAGGTTAAGGCGTACAGGGTTTATCGGACCAGGGGTGGGGGGGGGATCTACGAGACTACAACACAAGAAACCCCCTCATGAAGTGCATGAGACCTATCGAGGCCCGTTGAGGGGACTGACATCCCAAGCCCGGAATTCCCAAACTCGGGGGATTTTGAGTTCAGGGTTTGGGGTAGACTTTTAGGGTTGCAGGGCTTCGGTTTCTCGGCTGTACCTTCTTTGGCCATCTTCTTCTTGCCGGAGCTGATCAAAAACGGGTAAACCCAAACCAAGAACTGCCCTCACCGAGAAGAGGAAACCGGCGAACACTCAACCAAATCATTGAAGCTCTAAACCCTAAACCCTAATTCCTAAACCCTAAACCCTAAACCCTATCACGCGCAGAGCTCAGACACCAAGCCCTGAACCACGTGGGTGGTTGTTAAAATTACGGTCCTTGTTCGGGTCCCTAATATAATACGGCACCTAATATCCCCAAAAACAGGATGAAGTTAAAAGGTCACCTACTCTACAACTAGGACGATGCCAAAAGAGCCGAAGGCACCGAGATATTTGGACCACCGGCTGGAACTCCAGCTATGGCTCACGAAAATATCAACCTTTTCGACCTTAGGTTCGTGTGTTTTGGGATTCGGCCGGTTTCTCCGGTTCAGCCCCCGCGAGTGAATGTGCTGCTTTATCTCCGCGGCCCCACCCCGCACCCGGCAGGACACCCGGTGGCTGTGAATGTGATGTGCATTTATGCCGTCTCCGTCTGTTTTCTTGGATCCATTGAGGGGATTACCTGGTCGGGAGGGCAGATAAAACCAGGCAACTCCCGAAGCCCTATCGCATATCGTTGTGGAGCTGTTAGCGGATTTGTAGGTTCCAGGTTCAGGGCTTACGGCTTACTGGTGTGAGGCTTTTTCAGGAATTCGGCTTGGGGTGTCTAGGCTGAAAGACATTCGGTCTGAGTTTGAGAGTGTACAAAAAAAGCTGACAGGTTTTGGGCAGGTTGCATTTTGCAAGATAAAGGCTGCAGGGCTTCTAAGTTTATTAAGGAAGTTTGTGGGCTTTGGCTTGCACTGCAGATGTAGGGTTCTTTGGATCGCGAGGTGTTGGGTTGTAAACCTTCGGGTTTGCCTTAACCCTGAATAACCTACCTTTTTAGGGTTCCTTATTATGATTTCCATGTATAAGGCCTTAAAAAAGGTAGGTTTCAGGGTCAAGGTAGGGTTTAGGGGTCACGACTTGACAGTTTTGGGGGCTGCAGGCCCGCAGGTTTATTCGGCTCAGGGACTTATGTAGGGCTACAGGGTCCTAGCCTGTCTCGCAAGCCAGGAATCTACCGGAAAGCCACAAAAGGATGCATCTGTTCCTGCATAAGCTTGGTGGCAACTCCAAACCCTAAACCCTAAACCCGTTGCAAACGATGTGCTCCATGATCGGGGTCAGCGTCTTGAGCTTCTGATGGATCTTACAAGCATCCTGCACTGCGCAGAGCAGCCAGATGCCCTGGCGAGCAGCCAGCGGTTTGAACAAGGTGAGTTGAAGAAATATTCCTGTGACCTCGTCCTTGGGGTCCTTCCTTAATGTCAACTCGTCCCCATATGTGGAGCATGGAACCATGCAGTCCAGATCGTTCGCAGCAGCAGGAAAGTTGTTTACAAAGGGGTTCCCATTCTGGCGAAGATGCTTCCAGCAAGCACGAGTTTTGTCCTTTGGACACTCAAGTTTAAGTTCGGTCTGAAGCCACAATTGAAGGACCATCTTCCCAGAGAGCCCAATACCAATACCACTTAAGTGAGGAACAGAGCTTAAATCATAATATGAAGCCCTATATAACTTAAGCCATATTCCTTCCTTAACCCCAAATAACCTACCTTTTTAGGGACTCATATAAAGAAACCATATTAGGGGGCCCTACAAAGGTAGGTTCCTTAGGGTCCAGGTTAATTAAGGGGTTAAGGGGTATTGGGCTCTGTGGGTTTGTTTTACACAGCTACAACCACAACGCTCCCACCCTGAACTCCTAAACCCTAAACCCTGAAACTCCAAAACTAAAACCGGAGGAAGCCTTAACCCCTTTGGTCCCTCTTAAGGGCTTAGGGCTTTACGTTTTAGGCTTTACCTTAACCTTACATTTTCACATATATTAGGAAATCATACTAACACAGGAACCCTAAAAAGCTAGGTTACTCAGGGTTAAGGTAAGCTTCAGGGGTCTAGGCTTCAGGGTTGTTAGGGTTTAGTCTACCCTAAACCTTAAACCTTTAAAGCCCTAAACCCTAAACCTTAGATCAGGTCTCGAGCTCCTGGCATTTTTTAATGCCTCACTTGAAGCGCTGATACTTGCAGCCTGCGCAGCGTCTTCGGGTTTAGGGCTAGGGTTTAGGCTTTAGGGTTTAGGCTCAATTTACAAGAAGTGTTCGGGTCTAGCTTTTAGCAACTCCAACTGAGCCTTGTTGTTGCTCCATCTGGGTACGTGGCTCTCTAATTTTTTGAAGGGGTCCTTTCAGAAGGCTGCAGTACCATATTTGGGACCTAAGCAGGGTACCTAATTTAGAGAACAACAGTACCCATGCGGCTGTTCCCGGCTGTCGGAGTCGGGTGCAATGTTGTGCTCTCCTGACAATCAGACTGAATGAGTAGGATTTGGGGCTCATAGGGTTCCCCGATACCAAAGCATGAATAGGGTATTGCTGGCTCGGAAAAGACTCTGTGCCGGAACGGTGCGAAGTCGACATTTGGAAGGCTGACTTGTGAGTTGGAAATCGTCCCTCTTGGGCATCCTGCGGTTGTGGGCATTGCTTTGCAGGGCAACGCATTTCACTGCGCATCATATTCATCATAGCTCTCATACTTTTAAATCATGTAGCTGTAGAGTACGAATAGCGACTACTCGTTGGAGTCAGCCTCACCTTGACCCAAAGCAGGGTCTTTGATACTTAGAATAGTCTTCGAGGAGGGCTAGTATACGGCTACTATTGGGCTATACTATACTTCTGCAGGGGCCATAGTATATGGAGTACCCAGGTGCAGTTGTATGACTAAGATGCCAAGTATGACTGTATTTCTATCAGGAATCAAGTTGCCACTCCCGCGCCTCCCCCAGCTGGTCAAGTTCAAAGGCCTGTCCAAAGCCGGACAATACCTTGGCTTGCAGGGATCAAGATGGTTTCGGGTTTAGGTTTCTGAGGTTTATAGTTTATAGGGCTTAGGTATTTTCAGCATTACTAGGAGCTGCTTCTAAGGCCTGTGAAAATATTAGTAGGTAAGATCCTCTGAAGCCCAATAAGAGCAAATATGAAATGTCCCAAAGCCCCACCTAGATTAGGCTTCACTCCTTTCATCTCTTGGTGCTATGAGTTCTCGCTGCACTGACAGAGACACGACAGTATGCTTGGGAGGAACAGAGGCTTCATGTGTAAGGGTTTAGTGTTTAGGGTTTTGCTTACTTGAAATTAGGGTTTAGGGTTTAGCTTACTTGGAGTTAAAAGTAACTCCGACGATAGTCACCTTACTTGTATAACCCTACTTAGAAACTCCCTTGACCCTTTCTGTACTTGACATGTCGCAGCAGCCATCCTCAACATCAAACCAAGCTGACCAGACGAGCAAGGACACAAAGACAAATGGGTTGCCAGCAAACCAACCCTCGAACAACAAGCCGAAGACAATGCATTTTGATCTTCCAGCCCCCGTGTCCTGCAGCAAAGCTTCGTAATTGAACATGGCCTACGACCTCTACTCTGGAACTCAACACTTCACCGCTAAACTCTAGATGTCTCAGCAGTCTAAACTGAAACCCTAAATGACATTTTTTCCCATAAGCCCCCGGGGTGGCTGCAGGAATTGCTTACGGCTCCTATTCTGAGAGAAGTTTTCCCAACGGTTCAAATCCAATCATCTATTCAGGGGCCTAGCTAGACATGCATGTCTCGTTTGACCACCCTGAAGGACCTACCTATTTCAGGACATGTATACACATATACATATATATATATATATATGTATATACATACGGAAATCAGAATAAGCAATCCTGGAAAGTTGGGTTCCTTACTTAAAGGATCAAGGCAGTGAGCAAGTCTTGTTCTAAGATGTCATAAGTCAAGTTGCCTTACTTATAGCTTGAAAAGTAAGTCCCTGATCCTTTACGTAGGGCTTAGGGTTCAGGGTTTAAATCTTACAGCTATACCATTGCTCCCTTAGGTAAGGTCCAGGAAGGAATCATGAACACATCGGGCTTCATCGTTCGGAACGCAGGGGTGAGAGGATCTTCGGACTCTGGGCTAATGTAGTAACCTGATTAAGAAACCTTGGGCCTTTATTAGGGTTCTTCATATGCATCCTACTATTTTGGGGTTACAGGTGCAGGATTTCTTCATCAGCTTCCTACATTATGAGGTTCAGGGCATATAGAGTGGGGCTTACAGGGTTTAGGATTCAGACTTGGGGCCAGTGGGCGCTGTAGAGTTTAGGGTTTAGGACTTCGGGGCTGTCGAGCTTTTGGGGTTTGGGTTCAGGATTTAGTAGAGGTTTCCGTTCGTCCCTTGATCTCAAAACGCCAACGCTAGCAGCGGGCAGGATGCGCAGGGGTTCTGCTTGGCCCTTATCACAGTCACAGCAGTATAGCTACTGTAAGATAGGGAAACCCCCAAACCCTGAACCCTAGACCCCAAATCCCACGGCAAACCGGTGCAGACGCTCTGCGTCAGACGGCGAAGCCGCACGGAACAAGCCCTGCTCGCACACTTCCTTAAGCTGTGCACGGATGCCTTCCATGGCTCTCTTCAGGAAAATATTGAAAAGCCTCAACCCTAAACCCTAAACTCTCACAACACGCTTATCCCCACGGGTCATAGAGTTCACGGCTTCCGGGGTTGAGGGCTTGAGTTTAGGGTTCAAGCTCCAGGCCGCGTAAGCTCAATCTTGGCGCTGTGATTGGGAATCTTATGCAGCTATAGTGCTATAGGATGTTGGAGTCTCATCTCAACCATGGCGTAAACCTTCGAAGCCCTCAATGCTGCAAGTTCCAAAGTATGTTGTTTTAGGACAGTTCTAAAAATGAGCGGCAAACTCTAACGGGCCTACGACAATGTAAAAGCCCGGAAAACTTCGAACCGTAGAACCCTGAACACCATTGAAGCCCGGGGCTTGTTGAGCCGAACACACGAGTTGCGTCGAGGGGTTTAGGATTGTGGATGAGGATTTAGGTAGTTTAAGGCTTAGGCTTTGTAGGGTTTCGGGGCCGAGGGTGTAGAACTTAGGGCGTGGGGTTCAAGCTTAGAGATAAAGCATTTGTGCTGCTTTGTCATCAATGCGCATGGATTGTTCCTAAGGGTCCATACTTCGGCCCCAAAGTACCTATATTTAAGGCCAAAGTATATAATTACTGGTTTTCGTCTTGAGCAGGGTTTTCTGCGTCAGTTACTTTGAAAGCCTCAACAATCCCTCAGGCACTCCAAACCCCCGGCCTCAACTCCAAAACACCAAAACGTTGACTGCCTCAGAACTCCCAACACGAAGGCCTCAAGCCACAAACTGTAGATATGCTGTGTTTATGAATAGCTTTAGCTGCCACTTCCAAATTAATGTGTCTAGTGCAAGTAAGAACTGCAACGAACCTTTTGCCTGTAACCAACAGCAAAAACTCAAATGCGCGCCTGGTCGATTCTGATCTCACCCGTCATCTCGTCCACCTCGGAATCGAGCCCGTCTGACAACGAGCAAGAGAATCAAGGCTCTTCCCTCTCTACCCTTCCCCAGAACCTTCAAGCAACTGCACGGGAGACCTGGGTAATAACGTTAAAGGAACCCTATTCTAACTATTGAGGCCCCTATATTATAATTATAGAACCCTAAATTGGATCCCGGATAGAATCCTTTAAGGATCCCTTTAAGCGAGGTCCGAAGAAATTCTTGAGGCCCTTGATCGCAACATGGAGGACCCTGAATTTACAACCAGATGGTGAGACTAGGATGGCTTCCCTCGCGTTTGCCACCATGATGATGATTATGATTATGATGTTGATAATCATGATGATGATGATGATGATGATGAGAAGGCAGAGCTGCGGTGAGGAAGATCATTGCCAACAGCATGCTTGACAAGACCGGCCAGGTACTCGTACTCATGTAGAGAAGCCACATCAAACGCCCAAACACCACGAGCGAGGTTGGGTTAGACCCTAAACCCTAAACCCCTAAACCCTAAACCCCTAAACCCTAAGCCCTAAACCCTAAAGCCCTAAACCCCTAAACCCTAAGCCCTAAACCATATAACCGTAGCTGAGCTTCAGAGCTTTGGGACTTCAGAAACCACCCCGCCCCTGCACCCAAGAGAGCTGGGTGCCCAGCACAATGAGCCTCAGGGAGGCCGCTTATCTTCTGAACTTCTAGGGCTTAGGGCTGAGGGTTTAAGGGATTCTGCTTATCTTCTGAATTTCTACGGTTGAAGGTTTAAGGGTGTAGGAATTCTGCAGCCGTCGTTCGTTTCACTCAAACGATCGTTGCGGCGTACTGCGCCGATATGCTCCTAATTAAAGGGATTGGGATTCGCTTGCAGATCTGCGTAATTGCGCCCGGAAGATCTGAGTATGAGCGGTTCTTGGGATTCTGCTTCGGATCCTTTCTTCTTCAATACCCGGTCCTCGAAAAACCTTCAAGCTGTGTAAGATAGTCCAAGCATATATGGGTTCATTTTTGTCAGTTCTCCCCTTGGCTACGTAAGGGTCTAACGTACCTGCTGGGCCATGTTGCTTGTCACGAATGCGGCAACTTGATTCTGCTGAGGCTGGTAGTCACGATTGCGACGATGACGGCGACAACGTTGTGATTTGCTTTTTTTGCTAGCAGGTATTTAGGAACAAAGTTGCAGCAGTGCTACTTACAAATTACTATCAAGGTTCATGGTTAGCTATAAGTAGGGGTTATAAGCACCCCAATATAGGCTGCAACTGTATTTGTCCTACTTATATACCCGAAACAGGGTTGAGGCTTCTGCCGTTTTCAAAGTTGAACCCGCCATGCCATTGAATCGTCAGAGGGGTAGATCTTCAGATTTATGCTTGCTCTGGAGGATTTCGCTCCAGGTCCGAGTTTCAGGGACATTTCCAATGGTTTTACATTTCCCCAAAAGTGTCATCTAATTATTGAGGCCCTTATCTTACCTGAAAGTTTCTGCAGAAGGCCGGTGGTGCTGAGAACCTAAAAACCTTAAACCCTTAATCCCCGAACCCCCAAACCCCTAACCAAACCCGTGAGTCTTTTCTGAAAAGGATCCAGATACCCTGCACGCAAAGTCGACCTCAGGTTTCCACCAGCTTCCGGAGGACGGGATTCCAGCAACCCGCAGCTCTGGATCCCCATGTGTATGGTTCATTTAGGGTTTAGGGGTTTGGGGTTTAGGGGTTTACGGTTCAGGGTTTAGGAGCTTGGGGTTTAGGGTTTAGGGTATGGCTCATTCAAAGCAAGGTTCATATAGTTGAATAATCCCTAAGGGTCCATGTACCCATAAAGAGATACATTCGCCCCAAAGTACCCAAATAGGGACTACATTAAGGCCAATGTATATACTATATGAGCACATGGACCCTTAGGGAATGTTAAATCTAGGCTTTAGAATCTGTACAGTCACACATTAGAACCCGGATTGAAGTTCCTTTTTAAGCGGCTTTGTATTGATCATGGCAGACATTGTGGAACAACATTACTGCTACAGCTCTCAATCACTCTCTACTTGGAGGGTCGGGGGACTTAGTAAGCAGTTTTTTAAAGAGTTATAAGTACCATAACCCCAATATGGGTCCCTATTAAGGTACCTATAAGTCTATGTAATAACTACTTACTAAGTCCCTCGACCCTCCAAGTATAATCGCCTTCAGGGTCCATGAACATGTATCGCATCTGAGCTTAAGGTTGCTTAAAGGGGTTCCGATCTTATTTTGGTCATGAGGGCTGCCGTGTTGACTGTCGAGGTGCGTGGGGCCTTGTAAAGCTAGGGTGTAAAGATCGTAAACTAATACCCGATCAAACCCCTCAGGCAAAGGATTAAAACTAAAACACCGCTACACCCTACATACTCTGAACCCTCAACCCTGACAGGAGTCCCATCAAAAAGCACATAAGCCAATAATAGGATCGGGATATCCCATATAAACCCCCCTTATGGTGAAGCCCAGTAAGTCCTTTCAGGGTCCCACAAACCCTAAAAACCCTCAAAGGAGCCTCTTTCGATCTGAGCCCGGGACGCAGCGGCAGTTGGCGCGCAACTCGCCGCAGGGGAGGTGGCGGAGATCGCCCCCTCGAAGGCGCACCTGGCATCTCCAAGCAATGGTTCCTTTCCGGGTTCCCTCAAAGGCTCCAGGCTCCTTAAAGGGTTCATTTTAAAGGTTTAGGGCTTGGGGGTTTAGGGTTAGGGGTTTAGGCTTTAGGGGTTTAGGTTTGTTTTCGGGTTCCCGTAAGGAGAGAGGGTCCGTTTGTGCTACCACGATGGAATTAGGCCCCCAAAAGATCATCCTTACAATGGCTTTGGGGGCCTAATTGTTCCGTGAGAGTCGCATACAGGGACCCTCTTGGTTAACTAGTCAGGGACAGAATAATCGGAGAAAGGTTTTGGGGCCGACACTATACTGTACTGTAAGTTTCTGAGGAGAACTAAGGGATCACAGTGATTCCGACCTCTTCTTATGGCTTTAGCTTTCGTGGATAAAGTAGGAGCCTGATTAAGAAACCCTGGCTCCAAAACCCCTGAAATAGTGGGATCCAGAATTTTAGAACCCTAACAAAGATCCAGGATTTCTTAACCCGGCTCCTGCAGTGGGACTTGACATGGTACGGCACTCTTATAAACAAGGACCTTAGAAGGGACCCTAACTTAGAGAACTACCCGTATGATGGCTTTTCTCCTTTCGTGGTTGGGACTTGATGATTCGCTACCAGGCTCTCGACCCATGCCTTCTCCGCGCTGAGGAAAGAGTGAGACCCTCCACGCTGAAGCCAACACAGTCCATTCTTGCATATTAAAACGGTTTAGGGTTTAGGGTTTAGGGTTTAGGATTTAGGGTTAAAGTGTAGGATTTACTTGAAGGTGCATGGGAAGCGGAGGCAGACGTTACAAGTAGGACAGCTATAGTCACTGCCTATGTTGGGGGACTTATCAGCCCCACTTGTGACTACCCATGAACCTCTAAGAAAGTTTCAGGAAGTTTGGGGTCATGCTAGTGCCACGAGCAACACAAGCGTTTCACCACGAATATCTCATCTCCCTAAACCCCATACCCTGAACCTATATACCCTGAACCCTAAACCCTATTAACCTTATATGCCCTAAACCTATACACCCTAAACCCTAAACCTTCTACCCTAAACCCTATACCAAAAACCCAACCCTAGAGAACCGAACCCACGGGCATCTCATCGGCACCTCTAGGAGCCCGCCAGGGCGTAAGCGCAGGGATGCCACGGCCTGACACAGATACTCTAAGGCTCAAAATGGCCCAAAAGCCTTATATAGTGTGGTCTTTGGGCCCAAAAGCCTTAATATGTGAGTCCTTAGAGCCTTAGGGATACGGTTTGGGTTGGTAACTGGGCTACAGGCTACAGGGGTTTAGGGTTTAGCGTACGGGGTATAGGGTCTAAGGTTTGGGTTAGTAACTGGGGTAGAGGGTTTAGGCACAGATAATGTTTGGGTTAAGGTTTGGGTTAGAAACTGGGCCATAGGGTCATAATAGGGATTTGGGGTTTAGGCACAGATAAGGTTTGGGTGACACCCTGAGTTACAGGGAAGAGCCGGGTATAGCTGCTAAACCCCCAACCCTAAACCTTGGTAATACGGCTCCTGAAGAAGAGTAATTGACCTGCACTCCCGCAACCAAAATCGGAAAAACAACTGAGTAAATTCAACAGCTTGCGGATTCCAGAGGACTCCACAGTGTGCTTCAGGATTGGCGAGCGCCTCGCGAAAGTTTCAGGACGGATGCAAAATATGCCACCGGCTTGGGGGCTGCTTGAGAATGGGACAGACCCATCGAAGGCCCGCATTCCGCTCCGCCGAGGAGGGAACTTCCACTTCACTCATGGCCCCCCGAAGGTTCCAGTACGCCTGACTGTCCCCCTCCGACTCCAGCTGCTCAGCAGTGTGTGCTTCACTTGGTTGTAGCCCTTCGGGAGCTGCTTCCACAAGCCCGGTGCTCGACCCCCGGCTGGTCCTCGCTGTGGCTGAGCGTGTCCCCCTGGTCGAGCGTCTGCGCCATTCTAGGGCCCATCGCTTTTGGGAGAGAGGGCGTGCGTTTTCTTTCAAAACCTGGATGTAAGGCCAGTTTTCATCGGAGAAGTAGCAGACATCCGAGACATTCGCGGACGGTTCTGGGGTTGACGATCTTTATTACCTCACACTTGAAGCGGTTGTTGATGGGTTGCTTATCATTGTGACTTGCATACTGCTAGGAATGGCATAGGATTGTTGCCGCGACTCACCATCGTGCATAGAATTGCCGCATGTACTGGAAGTCTGCAAGCCTTGCGTCGCGAGCGAATGCCTTGACCGAAACCCGACAGTGTAAAGCCGATACCTCCGAAACGCAGCAGCTCAACAGATAAACTCAAACACCCCAGATCCCGAATCTATATTCAAAAGTCATCGTCGATCCTGCGTTGCAAACAACTCTGTTGGGCATTGTTGTTCGGGCTTTCGGGATTCACCGTTCATTGAGCCAGGCTCCAGTATCCAGAATTCACTGTTCAGAATTACCTACACTCTCCATTGTAGGTCCTCTTCTTGGTTTAACCAGTTGTATATTTATAGGAACCTAAACGAGGACCCTAAAGAGGAACTACAATGGAGACTATAGGTAGTTGGGGACCGGAGACCACAAACTGCAAAAGCCCTTGACAATGAAGTCCTAACCTGCCGCCTCGGTGGTTTCAAGACACGAAGTTCTAAATCAAAAAGACGATTTAGCAATTTCGTCTGTTTTGATTGTTTATATAAAGACCCATCATCATTCATGTCGCACCCTGCACACTAAAGCCCATTTAAACCTTCCGACAGAGCGGGTATAGCATCGTCGACCAGCTACAACCCATCGGGCCTCGTTCCGCGGGCCTTTCGTGATGCGCTGGCCGTTGTGCGTTCCCTGAAGTGCAGCTTCAAGAAGTAGGGTTTTGGGGTTTAGGAACCCTGGTCTAGGGGTTTAGGGTCAGCCCTTGCTTGGGTAGTTATCAAGAAGTAGGGTTTTGGGGTTTAGGAACCTTGGTCTAGGGGTTTGGGGTCAGCCCTTGCTTGGGTAGTTATCAAGAAGTAGGGTTTTGGGGTTTAGGAACCCTGGTCTAAGGGTTTAAGGTCAGCCCTTGCTTGGGTAGCTACTTTGCTTTTCTCTGGACACTTATGCACTTGCCTATCTGACCCTGCCGACTTCAAGAATTCACTCGGCTCGCTCAACTCGGCCACACCCATGTGGCTTTTCAAGAAGCTTGTGGCTCTTCCACGGGATTGTTCCGTGGGGTTGGTACAGCCCACCCGCGAAAAGACCAAGCCTAGGCGGGTGACTCTTGCCAGGGTGTTGAGCTCTCGGTTGCTAATGCAAGCCACGTCGGCCTCCGACAGAAATGGCCCCACGTCTGACAACTCTTGTGTGCTCTTCTTGGCCTTCTTGTTACCACCTGCACGTTCCATCTTGTCCGACACGACTGTGCCCAACTGGTCCTCTGTCCAGCAGAGAAGGGTGATTCCCCGATGGCCTGAATGATGTGCTTCAAAACGTCATGGCTGAGGTCCGTTGCTCTCAGCTGTTGCTCCAGGGGATGCAGCTGGGCAGCCAACACATGCTGCCGAACGGTTTCGTCCTGTAGTGTGTTGATGATCGACTTCACGGCAGTGAACTGTTGCATCATGCTTGCTGTCGCCACGGGATCTACACTGGGCGATATTGCTACACACTGTGATAGGCACCCTGTGTTCAGGACCACAACATGAATACATGCATCATGTGTGCAAAGGTGTTATTCGAACGTCCATGTTGTGAATGCATGAGCTGGACAGCAAGCGACTGCATGGTTTCTTTTTCAACATGTAATGTGGCACATCAAAACTGGCATCTGACATCCACGGTGCACCCGATCCTGCTCGCCCTAGCATCGACCCTGCCATGAAGTCACTGAAGTCAGTGCCCAGCAATACACCGGCAAGCAACTCCCGGGCTCTTTGAGGCTTATGGTTCAGGGCCGAACTAAATTACGGTAAGTCGTTGAACCCAAGCTTTGTGAGTCGTGAACATAGCTCCCGAACAACGGCCGGAAACTGTTTTTGAGCTCTGGGAGTTTTTGTTCACCTGCTTGGGCGTGTTCGAGTTCTTCTTGCCCTGTAGTCCTGATGTGTTCAGCACCCAGCCTGCCAACAACCCACTCGACTGGTGTAGCCTGCTAGATCCGAGAAACTGAAGCCAAAGCGAGAGCAACGGTGATGCTGTGAGACTATCTTCTGGGGGCCTTTATGACTAGAATAGGGTTTTGGGGCGCATTATACTATACAGGTATCTATAACAAAGAACCCCAAAACGTTGTTTATTTGTAATTACCTAGTCCACTGCGGATCCTCGGTTGAAATTGTGCACGGGAACACGCAGATCAAAGAACACATAGAATTGGAAGGAGCTTACCAAGCACGAAAACTTCCAAAAGAGCCTAAACCCAACAACAAAAAACCGAAGAAGCCCCTGCAGAGACCTGATCCCGGGACCTCATCCCGAGTTTAGGGTTTAGGGTCTAGGCGTCTTAGAATGTCCTGACCTTGAGCTTTAGGGTCAAGGCCGTGTACTGTTTGCAGTGCATCGGCATACATGAGACCCACAATCCACCATGACAACAGTGGGTGTACCTAGGCCAGCCCTATGAAGACTGGCAGAACTTGTACTATCAAATGTAGACTTAACCCAAATGCAGATCCTTTAGCAAAACCTCAACCTTAAACCCAGATCCTACACCTCCTAAGCCCTCAAGTCAACCAGAGTATGGGTGGTTGTCAAAATTAGGGCCCCTTTTTGGGTCCTTAGTTTCATACGGCACCTAATATTTAGGGTACCCCAACAGGGACCCTAATTTTGTCTAGGATACCCAGTAACCTACGAAAAAAAAAGGCCTCTCTTTTTGGTATTGGGTAACTTTATAAGGAACCTAGGACTACAAAAAGGGAATAAGGGTACTACTGGGCATCCTAGTTGTCAACCACCCGTAGGGCCTTGAGTCCCAGGGCTGCTTCGAGCACGGCACACGCCGTGAGGCGAAGGGCTTTCCACACAGGCCGGCCCTGGATGGGCGTCACATAGGGGCGGTTTTGGGTGTAAGGGTTCAGAATTTAGGGTAATATATTGCAGTCTACTGATGCTTCGGGCCCTTCGGGGTAAAATAGGCCTTTCAGTAGTCTAAATACCAAGAATTCCCAAGCCTGATTTTTATAGCGTTGGGGTTTAGGGCAGGCGATTTAGGATGAACACATACAGGCTGTTAAAGCTTGTAGGTCTGAGGATTACGCTGATGATCAAAACTATCCAAAAACACCTCAGCTGCTTAACTCCCGTACTTCGGAGCGAGCATGTTCCAAGGTAACATTTCTGTGCAGTCTTTACAGGTCTAGACATGTCAAATCATTGCACTGTGCTCATACGAGGCACTGTACCATGGGGCCCAACCCCATGTGCTGGAGGACAAGTTGCTAAAACCGCTGCTTCAAATATCTCGGCTACTCCAAGTGCCCCCCTCATGCATGGTGCTGGACGACTGAGAACATGCATCTTCTCCAGTAAGCGCAGTCTCAACAAGTGCCCCAACCCCAATTGTACAACTACCAAACTTCCTTTCTTTGGATAATTAGTATTAGTATTAGTATTGTTATTAGTACTATTATTAACATTATTATTAGTATTATTATTATTAGTATTATTATTAGTTTTGTTATTATATAGTAATTTGGCCTCACCCAAAGGAGCCCTAATCAACAACATTCAACGCACATACCCACCTTTCATGAGGCGAAGCTAGTCGGTCAACCACGTTGAAGAGAAACTGCAAAATCCTGCAAACACCGGTTGGAATCCTAAGACTAGGCCCTAAACCCTAAATCTCGTAATCCTGCTGTTTGCTTAGACCCAAGGAGTTTACACCTGCAGTCGGCCCGCCTCATGTGATGGGTTCGAAACGAAAGGATACTGAAGCGAGTTCGCCGGCTGAAAGGTCGGAGGCGCCTCCGTGAGGCTTCGGGGCTTAGGATGTAACTTAGTAAGCAGATCTAGGTTCAGGGTTTAGGGTTCAGAAGGGTTTAGAAGGGTTTAGGGTTCAATACAACCCTGAGGGTCTACGTAGCTTAGGGTTTAGGATGTAACTTAGCATGCAGATCTAGGTTTAGGGTCTGGGGTTCAAGGTATATAAGGGTTCATAAGGGTCCAGCGTCTATCAGGGCTTAAAAGGGTTGATGAGGGTTTATATGGGCAGGGTCAAAGATCACCCTGAGGTTCTGTGTAACCAAATAGTAGACACTTTGGCCAAAAAGTACCTGTATCGGGACTACTTCATAGCCAAAGCATGTGCCGGACCCTTCTAGGGCACGGGTCTATGCATCCGGGCCATTTGCAGTGTTCAGCTTGTGGGCTGTCGGGTGCGGCGTTTCCGGGTTCGAAGCCATTCAAGTTCAGGGCTTTGTTTTTTTTTTTTTTTTGAGGGCCCTTTTCCTTCCTGTTAGGTTTTAGGGATTCAAGTTTAGTGCCCAGGGTTCGAAGATGAGGGGCTCCAAAGCAGGTTCAAGTTTAGGTTTGAATGTCATAAGAACAAACAGAGTGGAAGCTAAAGCACCTGCTTGCGAGTTCTAGCATTCAGTGGGCTTTAAGGTTATCAAAGTTCTAGGGTGCACCAAATCTCAGGCTTTCGAACTTGTCTAAAGGCTTCGGCTGACAAGGGCTTGCATTTCCTACAGGTTTAGGGCTTGAAGCTTTGAAGTTTCTAGCACTTCCAAGTTCCATCTAGGCGGGCCTTGGAGGTACGGTGATGAAAGTTGAAATGTGTGGCCTTCAACAAGTTCTCATGTGGGGGGTTGTCACCAGTACAGCACCTGCAAGCATACCCACCGTTCGTGCCCGCACTGCGTTTTGATGCTGCCTCTGATTCTGGAAGCAATCGTGGTCATGTTGCGGGTAGCTGTGGGGTTGCTGGTGATGGTCGTCAGTGCTGGTTGCGGTGGCAGTACTAGTTGCAGCAGGAGGCGGAACTGTGCAGTCGTCCTAGTAGCAGAAGGAGTAGTAGTCGTCGTCGTCGAGGCAGTGGCTGTGGCAGTGGCAGCACCAGGAGGAGTAGGGGTAGGAGTAGCAGGAGGAGCAGCAGCAGTAGCAGCGGCAGCAGCAATAGTAGGAGGAGGAAGAGGAGGAGGAGTAGAAGCCTTAATGACCCTGTCCAAAGCCCATTCCAAGCTGTGGGCCTGCGACAACTTCTGGTCCAGCGGAAGGTCCACGAGACCCACCGACTGCTCCGCCAAGTACGAAGTAAGACCCTCGAGCCTCTGCCGCTCATATCTACAGTCTCCATTGTAGTTCCTTTTCGGTGTTACCTCATAGCAAAGATCCTAAATATGACATTGAATGAACCAAAACCGGAATGAATGAACCAAAACCGGAACGACGATGGAGACTTTAGGTATGCTTCGGTGCATAAAGGCTCCACTAGTTTACCGGTTGAAGGGCGTGGACCACCGCACACTTGGTGGGTCCAAGTCTCTGGGGTTGTGCCATAATTTTGTATCTACGAAATACACACCGTTTTAATGTAATCCAACCATTTGTGCCGAACTTGGCCTGGACCATAGTTGTGATGCTTGTCTGTCTGTATCAGGCACTTTCTCCTCTGCTTGTTTCATGGAAACAACATCGGAGTCATTTTAGAAACCAAACTAATGAAATCTGATTCAGAACCACGGTGTACAAAAATCATAGTCAAAACCATGCTGAAATCAGATTTTCCATCTGGACAACACCAAGATTTGAAATGCTTGCAACGCGCCTCGCATTCACCTCGGACCCAATCCCAGCCCGCCCCGCCGCCAAGCCGTCCCGATCCTCCAACCCGGAAGGAAGGCCTGAAGTGTGCGAGAGGTGTTTATGTGGATTCCCTAATTTGAGACAACCTGAACCAAAGCCACCTCATCCCCTAACCCTCAAGTCGTAAACTCTGGAACCCTATATATCAAAACCAATGGCTCTCAACGAGACCCTGAGAGTGCGGCGCCGGATCGACGAACAGAGGCTGGGAATGGTGGCAGGCCTCTGTGGTACCCTAAGGCTCAAAATAGCCCAAACGCCCCATATAGTATGGTCTTTGGGCCCAAAAGCCTTAATATATATATATATATATATATATATGAGTCCTTAGAGCCTCCGTGGTAGGTTTACGAAACTTCAATCTTTGGGTGTGAGGATTGGGGGGCTTGCATAGCAGTTGCCGTAGGATCGTCCCTGGGTAGTCGTGGCAGCTGTAACGTCGTGTTGACATCAGAAGCAGTGGCACTACTTTGGTTGTTGTGATGATTGGTTAGTAGTACTTGCAGTTGCAGGCGTGCTGCTGCTACTGCTGCTGCTGCCAAGCGCTACTACTGCTACTGCTGCTACTATTGCTGCTGGTACAAGTACAAGTACTAGCACCAAGCCGAGAGCAACTAGTCGGTCTAGTATCCCATCCGTATTCCTAGTGAACGAGTACAAGCGTATGTCCTGGCCGAAATCGGCTTGGTATTTGGAGCAGCTCTAAACTCGCATCACAGCACGTTCGTATGCACCCACTGGCCGAAAAGCCAAGCATCAACACCTTCTTATCATCTCAAGGTTTTTAGACTTTGGAGTTATATATGGCCTATTGCATAGGGTGCACCCCAAAGCCTCCTAAGCCCTGAGTCAAAAACAAACTCAATCCCGCAGACCTGGCCTCGCGAAACGCCCAAGAAGAGGGGCAAAGAGAAGTAGAACTGGCTGGGTAGTTCTCCAATTAAAGGGTCCCGCTTTGGGTACCCTAAATATTAGGTGCCGTACTATAGTCAGTACCCCAAAAGGGACCATAATTTTGATAACCACCCGCATAGAAGCTCGGAATGGCCCATCCGAAGATCACTGCTTCCAATGACTATTTCTGGGATCAAGATCCTTGAGTCCAGGTTTAAACCTAACCTCACCCCTCATCCCCAACAGTAACCCCTAAACTCCAAAATTCTCCTGAGAGGAGCCCTTGAAGGGAACCCCATGATAGAGCCCCATAAGTACCCTAAAAGGGGACCTTATGATAGAACTCTGCGGGGCCAAGCCTCGCAGCAAACGCTCGCCATGTTCCTTACGACAAGCAGCGGATCGATTTCCACCTGCACAAGTCACTATACTGAACTGGGCACCCTTGCAGAAACTATAACTATGGTGACTATGCTGTACTGGGCACCCTCAGAAAAAACTCTGCTATGCCTTTAGCTGTTTCTTAGGGACTGCAGGAACCCGAACACGTAAAGTTGTGTCCGAGTACCCTTGAAGTCAAGCCTTCTTTGACGGGGCCATCATAATTATAGTAGTGTTTTGGGTTTACAGGCTTTAAAGCTTAGGGCTTCATGGTAAGGTTAAGGTGCTGTGATAGAGCTTGCTTCAAAAAAAACACCCGAGCTGCCTTTATGGTTTGTAGTTGTAGTAGAGGCCTTTAGAATCAGGCGGGAGTTCCTTTCGAGTTTAGCGTCTACAGGTTTAGGGTTCAGGGTTCCCTTCAGCCCTGTTCGAAGTTCGACTATGCGGGCTACAAGGACCAGCGTAGGGGCCTCATACATTGGAGTAGGATTTTGAACAGGGTTCTTCTAGAAGAATACAAGCTACTATGACGGCTTAACCTAGGGTCCCCAATAATTGACGGCTTAACCTAGGGTCCCCAATAATTTGAAGGGGGGGGGGGGTGCCTTTTGAAGGGCTGGCTTGGCTTCAAGGGCTGTTAAGTCAGTGCTACCGTTTGGGTCACAGGCTTGGGAAACAAGACCAAATCTGCAGGGCAAATGAAGCATCAACTCTCACATCTCCATTTCCAATCCTTCATGCTTTGAAATCCTGAACCCCAAAACCCTAAACCCTAATAAACCCACCGAGCCCTGAACACTATAAACCTGAAACCCTAAATTCTAAAACGCCTAAACCCGCAACCCTAAACCAATCTAAACCCTTACATAATCCTCAACCCGAGACGTCACAACCTACACCCCAGATCCTAAACCCCGAATCCTCAACCTTAAAGCCCTAATCCGTATCCCCACTCAGAGCCTTCGAGAAGAGCTGAAGGCCTTTGTTGACATCTGCCAAACTGATCGAGTTGGATGTCGTGACCTCGTCGAAAAGAGGGGCCTTAAGAATGAGAACTAGGATTCCTTTAAGGGTTCCTTTAAAGGTACTAGAAGGGACGATAAGGGTCTAATGTACGGGCCTTGATCATCAGAAACGTGTTTCGTTGGGGGGGGGGGGGGGGGGGGATATTCTACCGTAGTGGTCATTCTTCTGGGCTATAAGGGAATACTGTTATCTGGATATCGTGACCTAGTCCAGCTAAAGAACTGCGCAGGCCTAGCTGCATGCTGATAGCCTGCTGCGGGCTCAGCGGTCAGGCATGTGGGGTTCGGGGTTCAGGGTTCTTAGCGGTTTATTTAGGATTTTGCTACCAACACTCGGACAAACAGGATTGGCGTGGCTACTGTAGGAGCTCAGGGGTGTGGGCTGTGGGCCAGGCAGAGCAGGCAACAGCAAACCATATCGGGATATGGTCGGCTGTCACAAGCACGGAATCACGTTAACTGACAGCAACAAAGATGTTCTGAGCAGTATAGCTGGTATAGCTAGGTGCTACTGCAGGCTCAGAAGCTGTCAGCTAATCTGAGAACATACGCTAGAATACTACAAGCCCCGGTTAATGTCAGGTTAAACTATCGTGACAGATGGCTCAGTTCGACTGCCATTAGCAACGAAATGGCCGGGCAACAGCATTGTGACGTTTACTTTTCTGCACAAGTGGTACGTCGACTTGAGCTGCATTGAGACCCGTGCCAAAACAGCACCATCCACAGGCAAGGTCTGCGCAATGGACAACAGAACGTCACCGGTGCCTGCAGAGCAACAGTAGTGGGCAAGCACGAGAACACCGCTAATAGCAATAATATCCTTATCCTCATATCTTAGCCCATTGCAATAAAGCCCACCTACCTCGTGGGCCACACACTATCCGTCTCTTCAACAACAGCACAGGCAAACTGCGGTAGCTGCGAAAAATGAGTCGCTAGATTCCGTACCAGCAGGATCTTCCACTGCTTTCCTTGTCACTCAACCCGCTTTACCCATAGAATTACCTTATAGGATCCTAAATATGAACCCCAAAAAGGAACTAATATGGGGCCTTAGGGTAGGGTTCAGAGGTCGAGACAGTTCGGAGCCTCGCTTTTTGCTATCTATCGCCGCGGTTTGGAACTCCCCACCTGGCGGGCTGTCGATGATGAGGATGTCCAGCTGCCCCCACTCGACCTGTGCTCTGTGGGGTGTAGCCAGGCTTCAAAGCCAAATCCCTCTGGACACCAAGTTCCCAACCAAGGTTGAGAGTGTTCTAGGCTGGGTTTATTCTTGGGGGGGCTGTGGCTTCAAGTTTAAGTTGTAGGACTTAATTAAAGGTCCATTGCAGTTAAGAGTAAAGTAGAAAATGCATGGCGTCACGCAGACATTGGATTTCTTGGCTTTGGACGCAAAACGTCAGCATGTGATGCAGCAAAGTTCAAGTCACTGTCCCTAAACCCTAATTCGCCTAAGTCCTACACCCTTCTTCTTACTTTCTTATGAACTCACGACGTCCTACTCCCCACGGTGTTTCAGGAATAAGACCACAGACAAGAGACATCGCCGAAGTCCAAACCAGAAACCACACAATCCTATAGCGTGTACAAGGCCCTGACTGTCGTCAGCAGCTGCGCGACGATTTGGTTGGCGATAGGAGCCCGGATCCTTCATCAACTGCGGGAGAGGGGCTCTGATGTTCGGGTGCTTTAAACTTTAAAATTAGTTTGGGTATAAGCTTCATGTTCGCTGAAGGGTCCGGATCAAGTCGTTGAGCAACAACAGGGGCAGACACTGAGTCTTCCCCAAATGCTAGCATCATGTGGGTGGTTGTCAAAATTATGGTCCCTTTTTGGGTACCCTAAATAATAGGTGCCGTATAAAAAATAGGGACCCAAAAAGGGACCATAATTTTAACAACCTCCCATGTCGTTGCTCACATCAGACTGAACGGATGCAGCTCGAGGCTTAGGGTTAGCAACATCTTGTACAATATCATACTGCCAGATCATGGCCAAATTCCGGTATGCCACCATAATGGTAGTTTGAGGTGCAGTGCAGCTTGTGTTTTTTGCATCTTGTTCTACTTTCCTTCCTGGCCGTTTAGGAGAGAACCAGCAAGAAGAGAAAAAAACAACACTATCAGTGTAGGGTCGAATAAAAACCTTGGACGGTCTACATGGGTGAGGCCCCGATCCCGCCCCGCCCTGCGAAATGTGAAACCCAAAATCCTCACACCTCGACTCGCAAGTCTAAACATTGAGGCAACAACCTAATATAGGGGCATTAATGATTTGAATAGGGTTTGGGGGGCCCATTACGCTAGAACTGTAATAAGGAGCCACCAAAATGGCATTGGTAATTATTTAGGTCCCTATAGTACACCCAAAACTGTTGCGCCCAGGGTTAAACTCTGGATGGACACTGGGACCAGGCGAAACCAGGGACAAATGAGAAAACCCAAACTGGGAAGAGTTTGCCTGCAGCCTGCCCTTTGAAGCGCTTTTTGTAATAGGAAGGAGCCCTCAACACATGTAGGTTTGGGAAGGATCGCTCGGGGTTTCAAAGCTCGGGTTATCCAAACTGCGAAGTTTTAGGCTTCTTTAAGCCAAAACTCAGCACCCGGAGAGCAAGCAAAGGGCTTTAGTGTTGAAAGGTTTTTAGAGCTTAAGGCTTTAAGCTCTTAAGACTAGGTTTTATCCTTAGTTGGGCTTTATCCTTAGTTTCGGGTTTTAGGGTTTATAGGATAACACTGTTAGAGTTTTCAAGGTTTAAGGCTCAGAGTTTGAAGTGTTAACGTTGCGTCTTTTAGAAACCCTCAACCTTCTGTGCGAAACAAGCCCTTTCATGAACACATGTGGGAACCTCCTGGAATTTCAAGATGTGACGTAGCGAAACGCTAAACCACCATGAATATGGGCTATCGGTACTTGAAAGATCACGGGACTTAGTAAGGTTATGTCCCCCTAATACGGACTAACTCTAGCTGTCCCACTTATAAGCCTACTTACAACCACCCATGAACCTCCAAGTAAACCCTAAACCCTCCCTATACCCTTATAGAATTCCTATAGATCCCTTTAAAGGGACCCTTTAAGGAACCTCCTTTTTGTAACAACACCCAAGAGGACAAGCTCTGGAGGTCCGAAACCCTGAAGTGCAGGGCGGCTGGCGTATTGGCGACGCCAGGGTTCACATAGCCCCAAGACATGAGAGCCACACCACCTCAGAGGGTTTGGGGGGGGGGGGGGGGTTAGGGTCTATAGGGTTTAGGGTTTAGGGTTAGGGTTTAGGGGGTTTAGGGTTCATAGGGTTTATAGGGTTTAGGGCTTATGTACGGCTCAGAGGGTTTGGGATTAGGGAAATTGTATGGATTGCAAAAGTCTTGGAGAGGTGATCAGGGTTTTGATGGGCCTCTGCGGTGGTAAACCTCAGCAGGCTTTCGGAGTGAATGGTTTGTATTGGGCATTGAGGTAGGACTTGAGGTTCGCCGGCCGGCTTGGGGGTTTAGTGCTGAGATCTCTTCTTGATCACTTTGTGCTCTGCCTCCTCGCTGGCTTGGAGGGATGGAACATGTAATACGCTGAGGGGGCGTTGGTCCAAGCGGTATCCCCAAAAAACTTCCCAAAGCCGGAAAACTCAGAAGCTCGAGCCCGATTCAGTGGAAGTTGCCCAAGGTTCCATTTTGATTTAGACCAATATCGTAGTTATTTCTGCTATAAGAAAACTCAGCAGAGCAGCCGTAGTCGATGGGGATGATGCGTCCGGCCTGCTCACCCCAGCCGCACAGTTTGCTGGGCTCATGGTGCTTACAAGGACACGTGCACACTCAACAAAGCTAGCAAGCAACAACCTCAGACGAGGGCCTTAGAAGAGTAGGTTATCAAAACAACCCCAAACCGCCCCTAAACCCTAAACCCCTAAACGCGAAACCCAACTACAACTAGAGTTAGAACACCTACGACTGAGTCTGTTGGAGCCTTTTAAGACTGTTGCTGTGAGGAGCCGTCCCTGATGCGTTGAGATGATGAATCTCCTGTCCCTGGTTCCCCTCAGTAGCAAAGCACCTGAACTGACACTCAATAATGAGGTCAAATCTTCAAGGCGCAAGCTTAAATCATTTGTAGAAAACATGGGCTCTTGAATCCATCTACGCACTGATGAAGCAGGCTTCTAACTGCTGTACACCGGTCCTGTTACTCCTTGCTCGAGTGCAGCTACAGCTGCGCATGTTGGAATTATTCGTTTCAGGATTCGTAGCAGTGCTCCCAATATTAATTATGTTCAGATTGCATTTGCTATATGACTGTTGACACAAGATCTTGTGACAATAGTGCGACGACCTGGGCCCCCAAAAAATGTGGAATCATAGCCTCCTTATGGATGGTGGGCCATGATTTTACTTACTTCCGAGAAGTTGCTGCGTCCATTTCTCCAGCTTAGGCAGCCTCATTCTGCGTCACACAGTTGGGCGGCAACCTTGGCTCGGGGTTTACCCATAGGCTCCGTTGTAGCTCCTTTTTGGGATTACCTTATCGGATCCGAAATATGAGCCATGCAAAGGCACTGCTATGGAGGGCCATGACCATGAAAGAAGACGTGGTCCTGGTGCTCGTTGATGATGAAGGTGCTGCTGTCGCTGTTGCTGACGCTGACAATGATAAAATTCTGCGGAGTGTGGTTGATAATGACACAAAGCGGAACAAGTGATTTCGCTGCTGATGATGGTGGTGATGCAGGCTAACACCAAGGCGGACATGAAGATGAAGCTGGTTGCAGGCGTGATGGTGGTGTGGTTCGTTGAAGGCAACGAATGCAATATGTAGTTGTGCTGTCACCTGCATGATGGGCCCGCTAGGCCCAAATATCGCATGACCATCCTTCCAGCAACTCTTAGTCATCTTGTAAAGTTTCTCTGCCAATGCGAATCATTACCGCTACTCCTGAACCTGCTGATGTTGATGATGCTTCTTCCACCCCTCGCCAGAACAACTGCCAATACTTCTTCAAATCTTCTGCCACTGCCTCCACCACTGACGCTACCGCTGCCGCTACCGGTGCCAGTACCAGCACCACTGCCACTGCCACGACGACGACGACTACTACTACTATTCTATTGGCGAGTGCTACGCTACTGCTACTTGCGCAAATACTGCAACTGCTAGTGCGGCTGCTACTTCAACTACTCGAAAACTCTGAACCCCCACGCCTGAACCGAAACATAAATAAATCTCGAGACAGTAAAAGAAACCTCAAAACTTAAAACTAACCCAAGACTCCCAAAGTCCTTGTGATGCAAACCTAAACCCCAAACCCTCAACTTGAAACCCCTAAACTCGAAAACCCTAAACCCCGCACTCGAAAACTCGAAAACCTAAACCCCGGACTCGAAACCCTATACCCCTAAACCCTAAACCCCCAAACCCTAAACCCCCAAACCCTAAACCCCCAAACCCTAAACCCCTAAAGCCCTAAACCCCCAAACCCTAAAGCCCAAGCTCGAAAAACCTACACCCTTAAACCCCCAAACCCTAAACCCTACACTCGAAAACCATTAAGCCTGAACCCGGCCGGGAGAATCTCAGCTCAAGACCGAACCAGCTCGGGTAGCGAGGGTCCATAGATATCCAAATCAAGGAGTCCTACCTGCAACGTGCTCAATACAGGAGCCTTACCAATTAGAATAGGCTTTCTTTAAAGGGTCTATAAGGGTTACTATAAGATGTGCTTATGGTTTAGGGTTTAGGGTTGAGAGCGCGGGGTTTAGGGGTTAATTAGGGTTGAGGAAGTACTACTAGAGGGGCCTAAATAATTACCTATACTATGTTGGTGGTTCCTTTGAAGGGCTCCTCAAATGGGTCTATAAGGGATCTATAGTAGGGTTCTGGGGCATAGGGGCCTAAATAATTACCAATACTGTTTTGATGGTTCCTGATTATAAATATAGTATAATGGCCCCAAAACCCTATTCAAATCAGTAAGGCCCTTATATTATTATATTAGGGACGCATCAGGCCTACCCCAACGAAAAACCGAATTTCGGGTTTAGAAGATTGGAGATGCAGGGGCTTAGAGTGTAAGATTAAGTAACTGATTTGCTGGCACTACGGACTGCATACTCGTCGCTCCAAATGTGCAGTAGTAAAGCAAATCAGGAAGTCAGGATATATAATTACGACTTCCCTGTACCTGCTGCACAAAATGCCAGCGAAGCATTCTTGTTCACAAAGCTCTGTAGGGGTTTTCGATTGAGCTTCGTGTCCGTCATAGACTGCCCAACGCACTTACGCTGCCCTGCCCCAAGTCTACCCTAAACCCTAAATCCTCAACCCGAAACCCTAAATCCTAAACCCTCCGTCAGTCCAAAGTGTTTTGTGTTGCACTTTCATTTGCCCTCCCTGGTTGATCTCAAAAAGGATACGGGTGAACGAAGCGCGGCACAACATCGAGTCGGCAACAAAACTTTCAAGTTCTGACACATTAGACTCATCGCACAGCTTTGTTTGCACAGGTCCGGAACAACACTCATGTGCAAAACCCCTCAAACAGCAATCTGATATCGCCTAGCCTGGCTGAACGACTCAAAAATTATAAACCAGGGGTGCCTCGAAACGCATCTGTCTTAACCTCGGTTTGGCATGGCAGCTTCAGGTTCATTGAGGCTCGAGGGCCGAGTTTTGAAGCCTTCGTAATGCGAGGAATATCCGACTATCGATTCTACAGGGACTAAACCCTAAACCCTCAGAACAAAAACCTGAGCCCAAAACCCTAAGCCCCAAACCCCAAGCCCTAAACCCTAAACCCTATAAACCCTAAACCCTACATAGGCAATGTTTGAGACCCCCGTCTCCTGGGTCAGCTGTGGGCCCCGGGCCTTCGAGTTTCTTTGGACTAGCTACCCAGACCTTGATTAAGGAATATACCTTATAAATTAAGGAATATACCTTATAAGTCATATTAGGGGTCCTACTGCAACTGAAGGTATATTCCCTGCTTAAGGAATATACCTTCAGTCATATTAGGGATCCTAGTACAAATTAAGGTATATTCCTTAATTACTAGGACTTTGGAAGGTCTGGGTCTGGGTACGACTCGCTAGACTGCGAAGTACTGAGGCTCTGTAAGGGCTCCTTAAGGGAACTGTAAGTGTTCCATGGAGTTATCGCAAGTTAAGTGATATATATATATATCTATATATATATATATAGATAGTTATATATATATATATATATATATATACATACATAAATAGAAGTGTTCGGGACGGACGGACGCTTGAGTACCAGTTCTGGTGTGGTTTGAGCGGGATTTAGTAGTTTAGAGGTTTGGGGGCGCCCCTGTCGTAGCAGCAGCCGGGTCCTTTAAAATTGTGGGACCGGGGGTTTGGGGGGGGGGGGGGGGGGGGCGGGCACGAGATTTGTGGCTACTTGCCCCCTTAGGGCATGTGCCAAGCACTCTAGCAGAACTACGTATGTTCATGATATACCCATGATAATAAACAACGCCCCAGACATCCCTTAATCTGTAATATGAGCCCTGTCGGAACGCTAGAGCAGCTACTTTTCGAGCTTCTATCTTGTTCTAGTTTCTAGCGTTCTGTCTATCTATCCATCTACCTGCCTATACGTCTATATACATACACACATACATCACATATGTTAAAAAACACCTATACATACATATACATACACACACTGCCTGTAGCAAAGGAAGAACCCATGGCAAAACCACAACAAAAACTAACATGGAACCCCTGATTGGAAATGAAAAAGATCAAACGAACGTGGAGCTGGAACACATGATCCACTGGCGCCATGGGCCTCGCACTTCAAATTCTTTTCTGCTTTCAAACATAGAACCCATGGCGATGTTTCTGTTTGTTGCTCAAGGAGTGTATAATATATGTACATGTGTGCACGTGTGTGTGTGTGTCCTTAAAGCGATGGGCTTTCGGGGCTCAGGCAAACCCCTACACCCTCCTTAGCGCGAACCCGAAAACCCTACACACGATAAGCCCTTAATCCTGAACCGAAACTACGCTCAAGAGACATCGGCTTGGGAAGCCGGCATGTAAGCAAGGTTGACCGACAATGTGGACTTGCCGACCTGGGTGGAAGATTTGATGCATGAAAGCTAGGGTGGTCCTGCAAAACCTTTGAACAAATATTCGTATAAGGACCTCTTAGACCCACTAAGGGAAAGTGCAAACAGTCCGAGAGGCCTACCTAGAAAAGTTTACCGGTGTCGGGTGTCGAGGCGTTCAGGGCCTCCGTCTTGGACTTTGCGACACAAACGAGGGTCTAAGATAATTACCTCTGGTGCAGCTTTGGCAGTGCAGGTTGGTTCACGAGGATTATGACGCATTTATGCAGGAATGACTTGAGGACTAAACCATGGACCCAAAACCCTTTAAACCCGCACAATCCTAAACTCGAAGCCCTGGCGCCCTAAACAGAAACCCAAAGCCCTGAGCTCAAACGGTGACAGAACCCTGAGTAAGCTCATTAACCCTGCAAGCCTTAAGCCCGGAACCTTAAACCATAAAGTCAAAGCCCCCAAACTTAAAGAGGAAGATGTTGCAGTTTGAGCTTTGGAGACGATAAGTGTAGCGAACATGTCTAGGGTCGAGGCGAGCCCTACGATTCATGGCTTGCCGGCGTTGCAAAACGATCTTTCGGCCTCCACTCCCGTCTATCGACTTGGGGTGTTTCCCAAAATGGGGGCCCTAATATAATACCCTCAATAGCAAATCCTCATTATACGGACCCCAAATACGGTACCCTATAAATTTCGGAAAGTCCCGTTTAGGTTCACGCTATGACATAGGCATAGCTGCATGGCTTCGTCTCTTAGTTTTTCCGCAGCAGATTGGGGCCATAGGGGTCCCACATTCTTTAACCCGCAAACCCTACTTGGAGGGTCGGGGGACTTAGTAAGTAGGTAGTAAGTAGACTTATAAGTACCCTAAAAGGGACCCTAATTGGGGTTATGGTACTTATAAGTCCCCAAAATAACTAGTTACTAAGTCCCCCGACCCTCCAAGTAAGATCTCCCATAGTCTTGACGGTAGCTCCTTCGTTGGGTTTAGCCAGTCTTATTGCTAAGGTCCTAGAATGGGACCCCTTTTTTTGGCTTTAGCCAGTTCTAGAGTTAGGATCCCATAAGGTAACCCCAAAGTTTTCACCTACCATAGACTCAACCACCCCACCAAAACAACATACCAACCATAACATCCGACGGTTTAGGGTTTAGGGTTTAGGGTAACATACCAACCATAACATCCGTTGAGCAACAGACAAAGTATGTCCACACTCAGCTGAGATCATGGCACCGCCTTTGCCACTGGCGCAGAGCAACACCAGCTTGGCCGAGCTGTGCGCATCAGCCATGCTCTGCCCCCTTGGCCTCGGCGCAAGGTCTGTGGTTTCAGGCTTCGTAAGGTTTTTGCATGGCGCTTATAGTGACAACCCATACTACCACAACCCAAAGATGCCATTGCATAGATCACACATGGAATGGCAAGGCCCCTGTATTGGGGCTTCGGGTGAGACTTGGGCTTGATTACTGTACTCTACTGAATCAACAGCCCTCACCTCAGAAGCACAATCAGGATTATTGTCGTGGCAACCTACTGCTT
Organism: Symbiodinium sp. CCMP2592; assembly: GCA_905221615.1. NCBI lineage: Eukaryota > Dinophyceae > Suessiales > Symbiodiniaceae > Symbiodinium > Symbiodinium sp. CCMP2592. The sequence goes on from CAJNDT010003380.1 coordinate 614,414, forward strand.
GGGCCATTAGAGTTGCAGATAAGGGACGCGAGGCCAAGGGATTGCTGACTCTTACGTCACGAACTTGGACTGGCTCATGCGGGGCATGGCAAGTCAGTATAGTCAAGTGTGGTATAGTGTAGCACGGCATAGCATGTTTTGTATGGTATAGTATGGTATGGTATAGCATGAAATATGAAAGAACAAATCAAGTTCATGGTACACCGCAGCTTACAGCAGTTAGGACCTAAAGAGGACCTCCACAAGAGTTGACAGGAACCCTCGAAGCCTCCAAGCCAGACCCTTACACCCACAAAGACGTTGGGATATGATTGGTTCAACATGCCTAGACCCCGCACCCTAGCAAAACAGATCTCAAGCCAGCGACAGGCTAACTCCAAAGCGCCTGAACAACCCGAAACCCCCGAACCCAAATCCCACAAACTCGAATCACTGAAGCGAAGGAACCCTAAACCTAAGGGTCCATGTACCCAAATAGTATATAATTTGCCCTCCGAAGTACCGATGTGGGACTCTTTAAGGTCAGAGTATATACTATTTTGGGTACATGGACTCTTAAGCCCTAAACCCTTATTATGTTACCCTGAAAATACAACCCTTAAAGGCACCCCTTACAGGAACCCCTATTAGGGTACATGAACTCCTGGGTTATCGACAAAAGCCCTCCATGGTCCGTCCTCTAAGGACCTGACCCCAGGGGCTTGTCTTTCCTGGGATGGTTTGGGATGAGGAGGGTGGTATTGGTTTAGGGTTTATTGGGTTTAGGGTATTGGGTTTGGGAGGATTAGGGTCTATTTGGGGTTTAGGCTTTAGGGTTTGGGGGGATTGGTAAATCAGGGTCTATTTGGGGTTGTAAAGTGTTTCTTTTTCTCTGGTTTCTGGCAGAAGGGGCGTGGGAGTCGGCAGAACACCACAGGCCCAGAGGGGTTTGCATGGGCCTCCTGCCTGTTCTCATACCCGGGTTTCTTCTGCTCTCAACAAGGCTCTTATGGTAGTGTTGCTGAGTCTCGGTGGGGTTTGTTCGGGGCTCTGGCTGCGCGTTCAGGGTGAAGAGTATTGTAACCTTGGGGTTTGACTGAGGTGCGTTGCGGATTTTGTGAGGGTTGAATGGTTTCAGCCTTGAGACCTGAGCCTTAACACTCAAGAACCTACCTTTTAGGGTTCCTTATAATGATTTCCTTATATAAGTCCTTCAAAAGGTAGGTTATTTGGGGTTAAGGTGCGCCTTAGGGTCTGAGCCCCCTGGAAGAGCCAAAAGACCCCACGCCCGACTGAGGAGATCGGCTTTCGGGCTTTGGCGAACCCAGAGAGCCCAATACCCCTTAATTAAGGAATATAGCTTAAATCATAATATGAAGCCCTCTATAATTTAAGCCATATTCCTTAATAAAGGGGTATTGGGCTCTCTGGGAACCGGGCGAGGGTTGGGATCGATCGGCTAGGTCTCTGGCTTGAAGCCACGAACGAAACCACCGGAAATACCCAATCATGACGTCTGGAAGGGAATGATACTATAAGGGGTAATTAACTATGTCTCAGCAGTTCATGGTTCTGCGGCCTATTTCGGCATCTAACATCAGTTCGGAACTGAGGCTGCTTGGCGGTGCACGGTAATAGCGATGTTTGGAAATCCGAGGAATGAACGTGGCGTCGGCATAAGTGCCATCAAGTGCAGATATATGCATACAGGTATACATTTGCGCATACACGAATCGGATTCAATGTCAGCATAAGTGAATGAAAGCTCTGGGTCACGGATCCACTTCCCTAAGGCTCCTAAGAGGGTCATGGGCTTCCTGGGGGAGGGTTTGGGCTTGGGGGGCTAAGGTTGAGGATGTCACTACGAGGGTCCAGGAGCCTAAGGGTTAGTTCCAAGAAACATTGGAATGTCCTGCTTTATCGACCCAGCGTGGGAACCGGTACCCAACCACCCAAACCCTGGCCCCAACACGAGCACAACGTGTCCAGCCAGAACCCCAAACGCACAGACTATGGATGTATGCCTCTTAGTTAAAATAGCACAGATTCAGCCTCTGCCCAGAACACTTAAACCTGCGAAGCCACATGGGACCTTAATTCGGGGTCCTTATACATAAGGGTCATAATATCTAGTGTGCGGCATTAGGGCCCCCTGTTTTCTGAAACTCCCACATGAACAATGAGCAAGGTCTAAGTCTAGTCCTAGCTCGCTTCGGGCTCTAAACCTTTACAGCGACCGTTGAAGGTGTTACCCAAAGGGTCCTATGTACTGTTATGGGGGTTACTTCCCTGGATCATACTAGTAATTCCTGATATAGAAACCCTACATTCTACCATACAGGTACTTAGGACCCTTTCAGTTAGTATACAGTATACAGCGTCAAAGATAAATACGTTTAGGACTCTTGGTTTGGAACTCTACAGGCACTTCCCAAGTTGAGCAACTCACAGTCGTAAATGAAAGGCCGAGGCGCAGCTGTCGAACGAAACCCAGCAGCTGCTCGTGTGGGATCGTGCTCTGTACCTGCTGCTGGTGTGACGTATGCATATGTGTATGTATACATGCGTACATACGTGCAGACATACATACATATCTTTATAATTCAGGTTTCATGCAGGATACCTATTCTCATAGCCCGTATTAGGGACTGATAACCGCACCTAGCAAGTACCAGTGAACATCCAAGCACGGACCCGCAGTGCCCACCTGCTGGGGCAGTCCCCCTCCATTGCGGCTGGTTGTTTCCTGGCAGCGCATGGCAGCGCGTGGTTAGGCTCTGTGCTTTTTTAGCTCCTTTTTGATGTCTGCCCATCCATGCCTCTGAGCATGCTCAGGCCCGCTACAGCCAGGAGTTTAGGGTATAGGGTTTAGGGTTCAGGGTGTATGTTTTCGGGCTTAGGGTTCCGTCTTTTTTTTTCATAGTAGGGCTTATATAGAGGATTCAGGGTTTGGGGTTTAGGGGGCTTAGAGGATTCAGGGTTTCAGGATTGTGGTCTACAACGCCTAGGATGAGCAGGCTTTAGGGTTCAGAGGTTAGGCTTTCGGTTCGAAGGGGGTTAGGGGTACATCTTGTATCATGTATCGGCCAAACCCTTACGCCTTGCATAACCCCGGCACGAACCTGATCTTGTAGTTGCCATGATCTGAAGTCAACCACAGCATTCTACGGCCACGGGTAGGGCAGGTGCAGAGCCTCTTGGAGGTTCATGGGTAGTTATAAGTAGGGTTATAAGTAGGCTAACTTCACTTATAACCCATATTAGGGGACTTAGAACCCTACATGTAACTACCCATGAACCTCCAAGTCTCCAAGTATTGGATCTGACCTTGAAAAATGAAATATGGGTGAATTAACTGGCTTGGGGGCTCCTTCTGAGTTCGAGGCGCACGTCTTACCCCTGTGCCTATATCGTGTATGCATACGCCGTAAAACGGGCTCCGAAATATGGTGACTTTAAGTATAAGGCTAAAGCATTAATATAATTACGATATTCCGAAGGCTACATCCAACAACCCAACAAACCCAAAGGCTCGCATAAGTCAGCATTTCAGTTCAGAACCGAATCTGCACCAATCACTAATTGAACCCTAAGCCCGAAGTCCTTTACCCTGCACACACCTTAAAGGGAACTCCAGAAAGTTGGAATACGGAATAATGGCAAGATCCCCTATAATTTACCTTACAGGGATTCTGATAATGATATTCCAACTTTCTGGCTTCTACTGTAATGCACTGAAGTCGACACCAAAACAATTTATCAAGGCTTTAGGCCTCAAGCCGTACACCCGTTGACAAAAATGACTCAGCCATCCAAACCCCAAGCCCTGAGCCCTAAACCCCCAAACCCCGAACCCCCCAAACCCAAAAACACACACACGCCCAAGCACTAAACTCTAAAACCTCTAAATCCGATTAGGAAGCAACCCACCTACACCCCAGAACACCGAGCTCTAATCCGTCGTTCCTTGAAGCATGCAGTTAAACCCCCTAAACCCTGACCCCTTAAAAGCTAGCCACCTACATCCGAAGACACTGAGCTCTCAACTAAACCCTAAACCCTATAAGGCCTTTCAAAAGCAATCCGTATACACCCCAATAAATTGCGCTCGAAAGCTTATTCCCCCTAAACCCTACAAGCCCTATAAACCCTAAGCTATGTTCGAGCTGCCTTGTCCGCAAAAGCAAAGGCAGTGGACTCCTGAGCTCAACAGAACATGTTTAGGGCTGTAGGGGTTTAGGGGTTTAAGGGTTCAAGGGTTTAGGGCTCGAGCATACGCACAGAGAGAATTCCTCAGGCAAGCCTTGCTGTCCCTTTTCTGCAGTGGGACGCAGTGGGACCATCTGCCGGAGTGGCTTCATGACCCAGGCTTGCAGGACGTCCGCCACACGGCCGCCGACAAGCGAAACTGCGGTCAATGCAGCTGGCGGGAACCCAGTGCGCAAAACCTAGATGGTGGATTCTAGCACCTTTTGGGTCTTCCTCCTCTGATGATAGGAGCCGAGCTAGAAATATGTCGTCAAGAGCAGGTGCTACAATTCCGGGTCTAGGTGAAGTACTGTCCGAATTGGAAACCTGGCTCGGAGATGTCGTCCAGCAAAGCCTCCCAGCAGTAAACCTAGGTTCTTGGTATAAGGAACTTAGCTCAAGTAACCATAACAGGGCCTCAGGGATCTATCACACAATAGGGTTGCGTTGTACGCACTACACCCTCCCTAAACCCTAATTTCCTTAACCCTAAATCCTAAACCCTAAGTCCTCAACTCCTTCACAAGAACCGAGAAACAGGCAGCGCGGGGAGGCGATCTCGCAACTTGCCTTTAAGGTGCGGCTCATGCAAACCTAGCTTGGTCAAAGTCAAAGCAAAGCTTCAGTCCATATGGGGTTCCTTCAAAGGGATCCTTTGAAGGGTTCCTTTACAGGGATCCTTGAAGGGTTCCGTTAAAGGAACCCTTTAGAGGGTTCCGTAGAGTCCCTAAAGGGGTCTATAAGGGTTCTACTATAAACGGTTTTGTGTTTAGAGTTTCCGAAAATAGGGGACCCTAATATAGCACCCCAAATAGTAGGTTTCTTATATAAGCACCGCAAAATACGGTACCACTTGTTTTCGGAACCCCCCATAATTAATATATACGATGATGGAATTGGGCCCCCCAAACCATAATCAGGATGGTCTTTTGGTACTTAACTCCGTAATGGTGCTATGTGGACTTTTTCGCAAAAGTAGTAGACAAGACAATCTTAAGCCAATAAGTGAACCGAAAATATCAGCATTTTCAAATTGTCCACCAAGAAGCACATGTTGCGTATAAACTTGAGCAAGCACACGCTTCTCCAGTCTTTCTCCCAGGTGACGCGCTGCTCGCGGTCCAAATCACGAACCTCCTCATACCACCAGCTAGAGTTGGACTGCTGTGCTATTTGAAGAGCCTTGACGGTTCGGGTTTTAGACGTTTATGGTTTTTGGGGCTTTGGGGCTTTGGGGCTTTGGTGGTGTTTAAGGTTTTCGGGTTTTTTAGAGCTTTAGGTTTAGGGTTTACGGGTAAGGGTTGTGCTGCTGAGCTATTTGAAGAACTTTCCAACAAACGCTGTCGGTGGGCGCTGAATGCAAGGGACGACGTACACGCGCACACACACATTAGGTAAGATCCATGGGGAGCTAAGGAAATTACGGTCAGTTGCACAATCATACCCTTGGAGCGAGCTTGCGGGCTTAGGGTTCAGACTTCTAGACTAGGAGCCTACAGCTTTTATCCTAGTTACGGGCCTAGGAAAGGCTTTTGGGGAAACTTCGGGCCTGATGTACTGCATGATTCAACTTCTCGCTGATGTCTTCTGAACCTTGTCCCCAGCTCTGACTGGCAGAATTCCCCAACATGGTCAAGAAATCCATGGCGCGATCGTCTGGCCAGAAGAAAGGATGTGCCAGCAACACCTGGCGGAAGAAAACCGTTAAATCAACAGATCCCGTGTTTCACACCCTTGGGGTAGACACTCGCATGCTGGTGGTGAGATTGCCCGTCTGGTTGCTACTACCGTGAGGTGTTGCTGCCATTGTGCTATACGTCCAAAACGTCCACAGAACCGAACATGCAGGTAAACAAAAAAACCGAAGATTTAGCCACAATACAAAGAGTCAACATCGCAACGTCGCGACAGTAGAGCAATAGACGCAGCAGCTCCTAAGTAGTCGTAGTAGTAGTAGTAGTAGTAGTAGTAGTAGTAGTAGTAGTAGTAGTAGTAGTAGTAGTAGTAGTAGTAGTAGTAGTAGTATCAGTAGTATCAGTAGTAGTAGTAGTAGTAGTAGTAGTAGCAGTAGGAGTAGTAGTGGTAGTAGTAGTAATTAGTAGTGGTAGTAGTAGTAGTAGCCATCGTGGTAGAAGTAATAGCAGCACTGGAGGTAGCAGCAGTAGTAATAGCAGTAGTAGTCGTAGTCGTAGTCGTAGTCGCAGTCATAGTCGTAGTGGTAGTGGAGTAGTCGTAGTAGTAGTAGTAGTAGTAGTAGTAGTAGTAGTCGTAGTAGAAGTCGTAGTCGTAGTCGTAGTCGTAGTCGTAGAAGTACTCGTAGTCGTAGTAGTAGTAGTAGTAGTAGTAGTAGTCGTAGTCGTAGTCGTAGTCGTAGTCGAAGAAGTAGTAGTAGTAGTAGTAGTAGTAGTAGTAGTAGTAGTAGTAGTAGTAGTAGTAGTAGTAGTGGTAGTAGTAGTAGTAGAGGTCGTAGTAGTAGTAGTAGTAGTAGTAGTAGTAGTAGTAGTAGTAGGAGTAGTAGTAGTAGTAGTAGTAGTAGTAGTAGTAGTAGTAGTAGTAGAGGAGTAGTAGTGCTGGTAGTAGTAGTAGTAGTAGTAGTAGTAGTAGTAGTAGTAGTAGTAGTAGTAGTAGAAGTGGTGGTAGTAGTAGTAGTAGTAGTAGTAGTAGTAGTAGTAGTATATGATTGTTTTTGTTGTTGTTGCTGTTGCCTTGCTGTTGCTGCTGCGTTGGTGTTGCTGGCGCGGTGGTTGCTTTTGCTGGTCGTGGTGCTGATATTGTGGTTGTGGTTCTGTTGGTTGTCGTCGCATCGTCGCTGCTGTTGTTGTTGTTGTCCTAGTTGTTGTCGCTGTTTCTGTTCGTCTTGCTGTTGTTGTGGTTGTGGTTGTGGTTGCGGTTGTGGCTGTCGTTGTGGTCGTTGTTGTTCTTGCTGTTGCCGTTGTCGTCGTCGTCGATGCTGTTGTTGTGGTTGCTGTTGCCGTTGTTGCTGTTGCTGCTGGTGTTGCTGTGGTCGCTGGTGTTCCTGATGCTGGTGCTGATGCTGTTGCTGATGCTGTTACTGTTGCCGTTGCTGTTGTTGCTGTTGCTTTTGCTGCTGTTGCTGCTGCTGCTTCTGCTGCTGCTGCGGTTGTGGTTGCGGTTGTGGTTGTCGTTGTCGTCGTTGTTGTTCTTGCCGTTGCCCTTTTTTTGTCGTCGTCGACACTGTTGTTGTTGTCGTCGCCGTAACATTTGTCGGGTAGCAGTAGAGTAGCCAGTAGCCAAGCAGCAGCAACATTAGCGGTCGTTGCAGTAGTGGTGGTGGTGGTGGTGGTGGTGGTGGTGGTGGTGGTGGCGGTGGTGGTGGTGGTGGTCGTAGCCGTAGTGCTAGTTGCAGTAGTAGTAGTAGTAGGTAGTGAGCGGTAAGTAGTACGTACTAAGTAGTTAGTAAACAGTAGTAAGCAGTAGCAGTAGCAAGTAGCAGTAGTACGTAGTTGGAGTAGCAGTAGCAGTAGCAGTAGCAGTAGCAGTAGCAGTAGTAGTAGTAGTAGTAGTAGTAGTAGTAGTAGTAGTAGTAGTCGTACTAGTATTAGTAACAGGCTGCTGTGGGGCTAATTCAATATGTACAGGTTCGCCAACAACCCAACATTGCATGCCAATGCAGATGATGCGTTGAATTCTGGTGTCGGGTGGATTGGCTTGATAGGATGAAGAGTCTTGCAGGGATAAGATATACGGCTCCGTGAGGGACGTGTCGAATCTGTGGCCTACCCCAAGACTTGGTTTGACAAAATACAGAATACAAGGAATTTACGGTGCTTCCTGCCTTGATATTTGTTGCGGGTAGAACCTTTAATACGTAGATACTCAATACCGCGGTGTCGTACCCGTTGACGTCTGACTATACATGACCTTGAACACATTATTATATATACATTACTCAGGAATAGAAGTGCACGGTACTTTGTAGTGTATTGCTGCGTGTACTTTTCAAGTGTTTGAAATTGTTAGAATGTAAATATGATACAGAAAATGGTCTGCAAAACCCCAGGCCCCACAGCAACCTGCTCTCTAGTAGTAGTAGTAGTAGTAGTAGTAGTAGTAGTAGTAGTAGTAGTAGTAGTAGTAGTGGTAGTGGTAGTGGTAGTGGTAGAGTAGCCCTCGTACTACTGTAGTTGTCGTAGAGCAGTAGCAACCAGCATCAATTGTAGCTGAAGCATCAGCAGCAGCAACAGAACAGAAGTAGCAGCAGTCGCAGAAGAAGAACTAGGCGTAGGAAAAGTGGAGCGAGTGTTCATGCGATGAGTAGTGGTCAGTGGTCGGCCTGGTAGAGCCGTGATACATCCTGCAGCTTGTCGGAATACGCCCGGCACTGTTTGTCGCCGTGCGTCAGAGCTTCGACGAGTCGAATGAAGGCGTGCCTTCACGGGTGCCCACTTGGAGACAAATACAGCGGAGGGCTTCTGGCGAGGAAATGAGATTGACAGGAACCTATGTGCGACAGAACTGGCATGATTACCCGTTTCGTACCTATGTGGAGCACTATGCAAAACCAGCCTCTTGTATCCGGGCCACTGCGCCGGCACCTGCTCTAGGTCAAGCTTCCTGTCCCCCATGCTGGAGAGACTTGAATCCTTCAGCATCATGGCAATCATCACACGGCCAAGAGAATACAGGTCACTGGTCTTGTGAAGAGTCGAATAGAAAAGCACCTCCGGTGGGGTGAACTGCGGGCAACTGCCACATGTTGGACTGAACAGCTGTGCTTCATCCTCGTGCAGAGCCCGGGCAATGCCGAAATCGGACAACCGTATATTGCCTTTGCAGTCGATCATGATGTTGTCCGGCTTGATATCTCGATGCACATACCCTTGATCACCCACCGGGTTTAAGCGGCTTAGGATGTCGAGGAGGCTGCTCGAAATGGAGCAAACCACGTCCAGGTGTCGCCCATCATTCAAATCTTCCCAGGTAGACATTGCCTCCGGGGGTTTGAAAGCATGGACATAACTGTTTAACAAAAAGCTTAATTCGCTTTGGTGTGGGTCTAAACATCGACAGATTCATCGATAGGTTGCTAGTTAGATAGCTAGACAGATAGATAGGTCGGCCGATAGACAGATAGACTGATAGATGCAACTCTGCATTGCAAGAACTGTTTATTACTATCTACGATAGAACTTGTGGCTCGTCATGTTCTTCGCGCCTCCTGAAGTGTCCCTTCCATCAGCTCCAGAATCACCACCTGGACTCGCTCCTCTCGCCGGCGCTTCGTGGACCTGCGCTCCTCATACCAGACGTTGCTTTGCTCGAAGGACGTGATGTACTGCATGATGCCAAAGACGGCAGCGTTCTCTTTCATGGCTCTGACCTCTTTGCTGAAATGCTCCGAGCCCGTCCTGTCCCTGTAGACTTTGATCGCCACTTCTCGGCCATCAGAGGGGACGATGCCAAGGTAAACTTTCGCGTGCGAACCTACGCCTATAAGTAGATCCGGGTGATAGAAGACATTGCCGTCTTTCTTGTACTCAGCCTCAACTTCCATGGATCGAAACCATGAGTGAAACAGGTGCCTGTACCTGTGCGATTGGCCAGGATACCACTTGTCGAAAAGGCGTTTCTTTACTTCCTTGGTAAATCCTTCTTCCATTTCGGCTCTGTACTGCTCCAGCATCTCGCATCTCTTGTCCTTTGCGGCTTCTTTTGAAACATCGGCACACATTAGTGTTTGTATTCTCGAACCTGCAAAAACATTGAACCCGGACCCCTTGCCTCAAAATCGATCCCCCGGACAGCTTGAGATGCAGAGCCCCTAGCCGATCACGGAAATCTTGAAAACCTTCCTGCACTTGCAAAGCTTGCTTATCACAGTATCCAATGTGGTACCTGTTTTTGGTCTATCCAGTTTGTAATTACTTAGGATCCTAATAAGTAACCGCAAAAGGAGCTACAATGGAGACTCTAGGCAATTCCGAACACCTCTTACCCTCTAAACCCCTAAACCCTAAACCCCAAAACCCTAAACCCCAAAACCCTAAACCCCAAACCCTGAACGAAACAAAACTCCTCAACACTTAACACCGCGGAGGCGCCCTGCGACTCGAAGGCGGCACACACCATGGGTTTCCACACCGCGGCGCCTGGGTCCAATCTCCGGGGTTGAAATGGCCCCTGAGCCGCTACCCTGAGGCCCCATACTATTGATGATATAAATCCTGCATGACCTTAAGGACCCTAGACTATGGGAATTGTGGTAGATTCCTTGTTTTGGGTAATGCAGGATTTATACCATCAACCGTAGCAGTTCCTTTTTGGGGTTCATACTTAGAATCTTATGAGGTCATCCCAACAAGGAGCTACTATGGGGCCTCTACCTGTAGTCTCCATTGTAATTAGTTCCTTTTTTGGGTTAACCACTTTTATGGCTAGGATCCTATATGGGGATTTTGGTAAACCATAAAAAGGAACTACAATGGAGACTATAGGTATTTACTCAAATACTAGGTTACTAACCATGGGTTATATGACCCAGCAACCGATTATTCAGGCAACTGGAGCCCGAGGGATGTTTAGGATTCACGGCGTCCGGGATCGGATCCAAGTCAAGGAGATCAAGTCAGCAACTGCTATACCCCCCTTGGAACCGTAGTAAAATACTAGTTGTTGATATTCTCTTGGGTTTTATCGGAACAAAATAAAAAAATCCTAAGGAGACTGTACTGTGGATTCGATACCAACTACGACCCCAAGCTGACAAGTGCTTAGGCAAAAATATTCACCCACAACAAACAGACATATCCGCAGCTACACCTTTTGCCTAAAGCCGGAAGCCTAAGTACTAAACCCAAGCGCAGAACCCTAAACCCCCGAACCCTAAACCTCAGAACCTCAAATCCCATAGGCGGGATCCAAAATTATAGAAATCTGCAGTACCCTTGAAGGGGGACCCTGTTAACAGTGACCAGGCGCTGGCATCCGGAGCAAAGGAGCTGCCGGCGTTGGAGCCGCTTCGACCTACTGGTAGGGGCCTTAAGAATTTGACAATTGTTCCTTTCATGGCTCCTTTAACGGGTTCCTTGAAGGGGTTCCTTTAGGGGGTTCCTTTAAGGAGTATTCTACGGGTTTAAATGCCAGGGCCTTAATAATTAGAATAAGGTCTTTGCGCACTTTTGTAGTGTAAGTCTGTATATGTATCAAAAGTAACCCTCGGGAATAATCTTTGTATTTATTTTGGATTCTACATGTGTTTGTTCTACACAGCTTTAGCCCAGATCCGTAAACCCTAACCCCAAAGCCATGTCTGGACCCCTGCACAAATCCTAACCCCATGTCCTAAGCCCTAGGCCCTACACACTTTAACCCTGAACCCATACCTGCACCCTCGAACCCTAAACCCTAAAGCTTATGCCCTTACGAGGCCGACCGGACATTGGTTCTGAAATGCTTTTGGTCTGGAGGGCTTTTGGTGAAAGGCGTCTTTTCAGCGCTTTGGGAAAGCCCTTTCATGTACTTTTTCGGTATCGGCACTTTGGGAAAGCCCCTTCGCTTAGAAAAGGACGAGGGAGGACGTGACGTTGGACCAATCTGTATATCGTCGGGATCCGTTCCCTATTCCCTATACTAGACAAATCCATCAAAAAACTCGCTCGTTCGGCCTTCCGACGGTAGTTGAGGCCTTCATGTCTTTATAGGGTGTATGAAGAGCCCTTCGGTTCCTACTTACTGGATTCCTGAACATTGCTGTGCCTTCTGCAGGCTCTGTTTCGCTGAGGCTCATTTCGCCTTGTGGGGTGGGCCTTAGGGTTACTTTCCGGGCAGTTCTCTAAATTAGGGTCCTTTTACTGTCCTTTTAGTAAGGTGCCGTACTAGTTTGGGGATCTAGAAAGGAATCGTAATTTAGAGAACCAACTACCCTTGTTCTGGCAGCCCCATTTGCCTGCCGGAAGCAGAGGTTGGCGGGCTTGATTAGCAACATCTTGTTCTGCTCCTCCGTGCCCAATGATGCCATGTTCCAGTATTGGAGAACGGCAAGGTGAGCCCGGCCCAGAACAGTAGGATACCTACTACGCAGAAATTGCAGGAACACAAAGCTTTCTAAACCTTGAACATGCAAGTAAGGGGCCTTAATAATTAGAGTAGGGTTTTGGCAATTTGGGGCCCACTATACAAAAAACATGGTAAGGAAGCCCCAAAATAGTATTGGTAATTATTTAAGCCCCTCGAGTAGGGTTGGGGAAATCCCTACAAGCCCTCGAATAGCCGAATCTTAAGAAATCCCCATAAGTCCTGGTAGTTGAGGAGCTTGACCTGGCCCATATGGATGATACAACAGAACATAGCAAGATATAATGTACCAGATATTATGGTGTAGTCTAACTTTAACTTACCGGAAGATATGGGTGGTACAACAAAATATAGCAAGATGCTGTACCATATAATATGGTTTAGTTTAACGTAGCGGAAGATAATACAGTAAAACAGAAGTAGTTCCTACCTTCATAGCTCCCCCCGGCCAGGATTCCCCTTGGGCTAGGTTTTGGACGTTGTGGGATTTGGGGTTTCAGGTATAGAGCGTTGAAGTTTAGGTTCAGGGCTGAAGGTGTGGAGTTTTGGATTAAAGCTTCGGGGTTTACACGTTTACTGCAGTTTCCTTGTTTTGGGTCCGAGGGTACAGGAATCAGGGGTGTGCAAGGGGTATGCAGGGCAGGCGCCTGACGAGCTGGTTGCTTCTCAGACCGGCTTGTCACAGGGACCCTTAGGGGGGTAGGGAGGAGGTATGTGTCCTTAAGATGGCCATTAAAGCCCCCTACTCCCCTAATGGTCCTTATGGCTTACTCTGAAAAGCCGAAACCCAAAACTCCCACAGGAGGGGTGACATGTACTGCATGGATAAGCAACCCTCTTACCTCGCTCAGAAAGGGCGTTGCATGGTGAAGCACCAACATCTCGAGCCTGCCATTTGCCGCCAGTCTGAGACACCAGTTCTGCAACGAGGCCGTTGAAGTGTGGAGAGTTTGCAAGACCTGAATCGTCCAAGCTTAGGGAAACTCGAAATGGCCTGCGCCTCTCTCTCTCTCTCTCTCTGTCTCTCTCTCTCTCTCTCTCTCTCCCTCCCTCCCTCCCTCACTCACTCTCGCACTCACACACACACACACACTTCATCACTTTCTGGTTCCTGGTGTACAGATGCATGCATGCACGGACAATCTGGCAGAATGCTGAAGTATATGCCACGCAGCACTGTACACCCATGGACAAATTGATTTGCATTCTCACGTCCACATCTGCATACATGCATACAGCTTGGCACACTCAACACACAGTGCCAAACCTGAAACCCGACATCCAATCCAACAACAAACTTTACCAACCTAAACTCGTCCTTCCTGATCGCAAGCCCTTGTTCCGACCTGGACCTTCCCCTCTAGTTCCGGCCTCCCTTCTGAATCTGTAGCAGCCTAGTACTGAATGTTTCAAGCAGCCAGTGATTTCGACTTCTTCGCCGACTTCAAAGCCGAAGTCTTCGTCAAGCTCCTGTGTTTGAACTTACAAGCTTCATGGCGCCGAGTCGGAGGCTCATGGTAGAGGGACTTTTACGCTTTTTCAACCGGGTTTTGGATGCTCGGGCTTCAGGGCCGTAGATGTTCAGAGCATGAGGGCTCAGCAGCTTTCTGATTGGCGTTTTGCGGCTTTCGGATCTATGCACCTTCAGAAAGCGCTGATGCGCTAAGCCTGAGGCATCGGGTCGCGTAAGGCCGCCTTATGGGGTTTAGGGTCAAGGGCTTTAGGGTCAGGGCGTTGGGATCGAGGATTCCGGGGTTCAGGCCAAGTGCTGCATGATTTAAACAGCGAGGATCTGGGGGGGGAATGAACCAGCTCTGCTCAACCGTCGTGCCTCACGATGACGGCAGTGTAGTGGCTGAAAGGAACCTATACAGCCCAAAGGGGCTGCGAGTCTCAAGCTTCATCTAACATCGTATACACTTATGGTCTTAAAGTGGGCTTCATATAGGTAGTTGGTGGCCAGAGTATACAGGGTCGATGTGCCCAAAAAGTATTTAATATATACTTTGAAATTACCCTTTGGCCAAAAAGTAATCTCGATGTAGGTACTGTGGGGACGAAGTATATACTGTTTGGGTACGGGGTACCCTTAGGATTCTCGAACAGGGACAGCGAGGAGAGGGAGCGGGTGCAACAGGAGAATGGAAAGATGGAATGAACACCCGCCCCTTTGGGCCTCTTCGATCCATTGCTCTAGACTTCAAACCCCGAAACCCTAAACCCCAACCCCTGAACCCTGAACCCCGAGGCCCCCCCAACCCTAAACCCCGAGGCCCCCCAACCCTGAACCTTCCCAACCCTGTATCCCCGGCTCCCGTGCGCCTCGTGCACTGGAGGAATCTCCTGCTGTGGCTCGTTCACCGGCTGCGCCTTGTGCATAATGAACCGGGAGTGTCCAAGTACTCTTTCTATTATAGGACTTCAGGGCCTTTGTAGGTATCCATGTATCCCTATAAAACGTGTGTGTGTGTGTATATATATATATATATGTATATGACTTTAGGGCCTTTTGAGGTATCAACAAGAATAAATAAGGACCACTTGGACCCTTAGGGGACTGCATTGTCATCCATGAGCATGTCGAGGATTGCTGCTGCTGATCCTCCTACTACTACCACCACTACTAGTCGTAGTAGTACCATGATGACAATGAGGAGGGCGAGGAGCAGGAATAATCAGACACTGATGATGATTTCATGATGATACTGAAGGTGATGGTGACAATTAGGATGATGACAATGGCAACGACGATGATGTCGATGATTCAGATGACAACGGTGACAGTGTTTGCTCACGAGCTTGAAGCCTTTCGGCGAGAAAAGAGAAGTTGTCCTTCTTGCGTCTGTGGTTCCGGGTGCGGTGCGACACGTTACCGTTGCAAGATGCCCAGATCGCGATGGTGATAACGATGAGTTTGCTGATGATGGCGATTGTAGTGGTTTGTGATTCTGATGGTACCCTTGGGGGCTGAATACCCTGGCCCCGAAAAAATTAACCTTTTGACTTTTCGCAGGATTATATGAACACCAAAAGGCTAAGGGTTTCCTGCTCAGCTACTAAGTACGTGAGAAGGGCTAGCGCCGCTTGTGCCAGAGGGGCCTTAATCATCAGAATAGGGTTTTGGGGCCCGATGATTAGAATTGAATAAGGAACCCCCAAGGTGTAGATCCCTTGTAGACCCCTTTAAAGGATCCCTTTAAAGGGAACCCAGAGTAAATATAAAGGCCCCCATGCTACCATCATGGAGCCTAGTGGGATGCCGTTCGCTCATCTTCAGTGCTCTGTGAGCATACCTAAACTCTAAACTCTACACCCTGAACCCATACTCCCTAAACGCTATAAACTCTAAACCCGGTGGACCCTAAACCCTATCAACCCTAAAGCCGGATCAACAAAGCAAACAGAGTCTCTTTAGTCTCGCTCAATACCTCCATCTCACTAAACTTGGACCAATCCTCAAATGCTCTACAAGCTGTTCAGTACGTCTTGGTGGATACTGCACGCCCTGGCCCACAACAACACTGTAACAACACAATGCTGGAATGCTGGGATTCCCCTAAACCCAAACCTCAGAATTCAGTGCGTAGCCCACAAGCCGTGCAAGCCAGCAACCTGAACTCATGATGCGAAACCTACACCCCCAAAACCCTGACACCCAATAGGTCGGTACCATCAGCACTAAACCACGTGTCCCGAAGATGGGCGAAAGCAACCACAGTGAGGCCTCAGAGAATTAGGGTGCACTCTCCCTTCTCAACCCTTAGCCCTTGCTGCCTTAACTAGACACCCTAAAACCTGAGGCCCGGAACTGTCCGATGACGCGAAAATTTCAGAATTGCCCCCAAAGAAGGTTTGGGTTTAGTGGTGTTCTTTTAGTTTTTTTTTTTTTTTAATCTGTGTCATACAATCGCGACTTTACTTATCAGGACCTTACACTCTCAATCCTCTTCTGCCTGCGCCGTCGCTGCCGATGACTGAGGTCTCGCAGGCGAGGCACTTCGATTTCGCTTGCGGCCTGCAGTGGGCCTGGCGCAGCACGGGCCAGTTCAGGGGTGTATGGTGCACCTAGAGTAACCAATGTACCTTTTCAAAAGGATATGACCCTAAGACATCACCACATGCGACAGTTTTATGGTGTTCAGGCTGATTCGGACTCATGAACACAAACGAACAAATAAACCAGTAAACACATGAACATGAAAGCATGAATGAACGAATGAATAAGTGTACATGTATACGTTTGTAGGTACATGGTTATAATACAAACATGCATGCATACACATATGCATATACTGTTACAGATACATGTGCATTTGCACAGACATATACATCGACATATACTTCATACGTGCAAACATGCAGGCATAAATACATGCATACATTGTTATAATGTATATAAACATATATATATATATATATATACACATATATACATATATATATATATATACATACATACACACACAAACACAAATATCCTTACATAGCAGGGCTTGGTGCTTGTAGGGCTAAAGGCTGCGGCTGGACCAGGATTCAAGTATTACCCAAGACGCAGCAAAGTCTACTGCATAGGAACTGGCGGCCGGATCTGCTGGCAGAACTGCCTATACGCCTCCTCGGTAATCTTCCCGTCGCTGAACGCCTTCTCAGCAAAGCCCTGCAACTCGTTTAGGTCCGCATTGGGGGTGCGGGCGATGTGGGTCTGAACGCATTGGAAGCACCCGGCTTCGGCGGACCACTGTGCTTTGAAGTGGTTCAACTGAGCCTGTCGCGGCTCTGCCTCACGGATTGGGATTTAGGCTTCGTCTTTGCGGGATGTATTTAGGGCTCATAAGGGGCTTAGACATAAAGCCCCAAGCCCCACACCCTGAACCCCAAGCCCGAAAACATCTCTATGAATTCAAGGCACCGGTAGGTCGAGTAAAGCTTCGACTCTCGTATTGAGGCGACGAGGCTCCACGTGCGGATATTTGCTGCAAAATCCGGGCTGAGCTGCCATCCCTACTCTTGAGCTAGAAGGGCTGAGCTGGCTGGGAGATCATGTTGATGCACTGCTGCACGCACCCAGTCACATGCAGAGCTGTGTACGTGCGTGCTTCCCTGTGCACGTGCAATTATTTGCATGCCGGTTTGCATGAAACTCCTTCTGCCCGCCCTGCCCTCCTTCCACCAACCTGCTTTCTCTACAGGCAAGCAGAGGCCTGTCCATCTGCCTTTGCGTTCTTGCTCTGCGTGTGTGCGTACATATATATATATATATATATATATAAGTAGACATACACATGCACACGCTCATAAGCTTGTTTGACTATGTGGCTGCTCATGTGTTTATGTGTTTGTTGGAGTGTTTGTTCATGTACAAGGGTCTTGCATATGTGTATACATACACGCATGCATGCATACATACATACATAAATGATCATAAATGCATACGCACATGCATGCATGCATATATCCATGCAAATAAAAAACTGAATGTATATATATATATGTATATACATATATACATACATATATCCATCCCCCTCGCTCTCTCTCTCTCTCTCTCTCTCTCTCCATCTGTCTCTCTCTCTCTCTCTCTCTCTTTCTCTCCCTCTCTCTCTCGTTCTCCTTGCTTCGCTTACTAGATCGTGCGTATGGGCTAGGTAATAATGTGCGAAGTTTTAATATCTTCTCAATACATCTGGATGCACGTGTCGTTTAGATGTCTGCTACTAGCATGCGCATGATAAGCAAGACATACACGCATCACTCATCAATATTCAAAACCGTAAAGACACTCACCCGAATACCCCACATGGGTAGGTGCGGGTCGACTGCTTGAGTAGGTACTTTCTGTCTCTATGACTGCCCGATCTGTTCTGCAATGACCGATGAACCCTCACACCCTATGCCTCCAAACACAATGAACCCTACACCCAAAACTCTAATTCTTAAACCCTACTCCAACTCATCTGGAGCACGCTGATGTTTGCCCTCCGCCCTGGACCGCTAACATCAATTACACTTTGGCACCTTGGCTTTCAATAGGGAGTGTTGTAGCGGCTACTATAATGGCCGGTCATAGGGATTCATTCCGCATTCCCTACTAAGAACCAAGGTGATGAGGCCGCAAGTGCGCTGATGGCTTAGTCGAGGTAGCCTAACCAAAGAAGCACCCCAGACTCAGAAGTACTACCACACAGCTACAGCTAAAGGAGGTATTCCATCAGGACAGCCGTGCAGAAGCCAACCCCCAAACAATCCTCACTTAGCCAAGCTCTAGACCCTGCGGTCTCATGCCTAAACCGAAAACGTTCCATCTGGACCGATATGGATGCAGCACTCGGGCTGCTTTGGGTTTATGTTTTTGCAGCAGGTGATGAAGGTTCCGAAAGATTTTGGCATCAGCAGTGAGGAGCCAGACCCTCCTAAAACGGTTTAGGGTCTAGGAAAACCCTAAGCCCCAACTAACCTTGTAAACACCTGCACGATCTGAAACTGCATCAAGCCCGGATGCCGAGAAGCCCTCGAAAAGGGGCTTTGGATTTAGGGTTAGGGGCCTAAAAATTTTGGGTTTAGAGATGCTTGTCCAACCCCGGAACGTCTCACTCCCGGATCCCTTGCTTACGGCTTGCTCAATGCGAATCTCCACCTTAATCTAAGGAAGAACTCTCCTTTTTAGCTGCAGTATTAGGGTTTATTAGCAACAAGTAGGATATGGTAGGCTAAGGTACAGCCTATAGCAACAAAGCACAGCCAAGCTCACAGAAAGGGTGGCTTGTTCATCAGTGGCCTATGTCGAACTCAAGCCCTGCAACCTGCAAGCACAAACATCTGAGCGAATCATGGATTATGGTCTTTGGGTTAAGGGGGGGCAAGAAACCTACAACAAAATCTATCCCTAAACCTCACCTTAACCCGGAATAACCTACCTTTGAAAGGATGTATATAAGGAAATTCTACTAAGGAACCCTGCAAAGGTAGGTTATTCAGGGTTAAGGTAAAGGTAAAACCTAAACCCCAGATTCTACGTTACCTAGTGCAGAGGAGATCATTGGGCAAAGTCTCTGCCGGCTCGTCGACCAGCTTTGACTGGGCCGCCTGGCTTTCCGTGTCGGGCCACAGACTTTTAATGCCGAAATGGACGTATAGGATGTTCGAAGCGATCCTAGTTCCGTTGAAGGACTTTGGATCCTACTCTTCGTTGAAGAAATCTGGAGGGACTGCACTGTGTACCAACTGGAATGGGAATGAGAGGTCGGGTAGCGGGTGTTCAGGGCCTCCTCCATCTACAAGGTGCACGGAGACTTTGTTTACTGCGGCAACAGCACTTTCGGGTTTTACTACGGTCAGGGACTTTTGGGTGTAGGGTGTCGTGTGTCTTCAGGTTTGTAGGCTTCCAGAGGAGTTTCACAGGTTCACTAGTCACCAGGGTAGCGGTTGGGGTTTGCGGTATAGGGTTTGACGTAAAGTCCTCTTGCAATGACAATATTCAAGGACATGTTCATTATACTCAGGCAATCTGCAAGGTCTTTCCCGGAGTGCTTCTAACTGTTGTTTAACTTTTGTAAGCTAACTCGAAAAGGAACAGCAACTTTGACGCGAATTGTCTTATTCAAACAATGCATACCTTAACGGTCCATAGCCCTTACAATATACAAAAAAATAATGGGTTGTTGTCTAAATTACGGTCCTTTTTCGGGTACCTTGAAAATTAGATGCCGTATTATAATAAGGACCCAAAAAGGACTCTAATATTGACAACCATCCATATAAGAGCCCTACGGCCCCTTAACGTCAAGCGCCGGTAACCTCAGCACTCCGTCCTTGCCTCCTTGGCTGCCGCTTCAACCTGCGCCGACCAGCGTCCCAGCCTGCTCAAAGAAGCTGCATGCGGGAATATGACCCCGCCTTAAACTACCGAAGCCCGCTGATAAATCCCACTAGCCACACTAGTTAAGGCAGTGGCCGGGCTAAAGCTTAGAGGGCATCAGCGGTGTGCAAGGGTCAGTCTAAGGTGGGCCTTGGATGTAATGTGGTTACATGAAAGTTACAGACTTCAGGGACTCAGGGCTGGATGATTCTGAAAGGTCCTTGAAACCTGACACCCTAAAACCTAAACCCTGCCTTAACCCGAAATCCTAAACCCTAGTCCCTGAAATCTGCATCCCGAACCCTGAAATAAGGTGTACAAGGCACAAGAAGTCCCTGAACCCTAGTCCTGAACCCTACATCCTGAACTTCCTGAACCCCAAGGGTCCAAGCACACGATAATCATATAATTACTCTCCAAAATCCTAACCTACATACCTACTATCCTAGAACCGAATACCTAACTATTGGGTCCTTTGGACCCTTGGGGGAACCCTTTCTTAAGGCGTCCAAGGCACAAGAACGCCGCCGCCGCGCCAGCTCCGCTGATGGCGGCAACGGCTGCCAGGTGCCTATCAGAGAAAGTGTAAACCATGTTGCGGTTCCCTACCCTAAGGCTTCTAAAGGGGTTAAGGGTTCCTTTAAAGGGATCTATAAGGGTTTAGGGTTTAGGGTTTATATAGGGTTTTGGTTCCCTACTTGGAGGGTCGGGGGACTTAGTAACTGGTTATTTTAGGGACTTATAAGTACCATGACCCCAATTAGGGTCCCTTTTAGGGCACTTATAAGTCTACCCTAAGGCTCCAAAGAGGGTCTTGGGCTTTGTGGGCGAGGGTTTGGGCTTTGGGGGCTAAGGTTTGGGATTTCGCTACGAGGGTCCAGGAGCCTAGGGGAAACTCCATGTACTCAAATAGGGTTTTTATTAAGGGTTCCTTTAATGGATCTGTAAGGTAAGGGCTTAGGGTTTAGGATCTAAAGTCGCTCGGCTGACTTCTGAACCCCTCCAAAAAGTTGAACCTTTAGCCTCCTTACCATAGTGCATATTATAAGAAACCCCAAAAGTTAGAGTCCTAAGAGCCAACCAGAAGAACGCCAAGTCATCATGTTGCAGTTTCCTTAGAAGGGTCCATGTACTCAAAATAGTATGTACATAGGCTAAAGAAGTCCCTATATAGGTGCTTTGGGGCCTATTTGTAGTCCCTGTGTAGATACTTTGGGGCCTATTTGGGTACATGGACCTTTAAGGGCTAGGTACCAGAAACTTCGGGCTTCCGATTAGCAAGGGTTTAGGGGTTTAGGGTTTAGGGGTTTAGAGGTTTAGGGTTTAGGGGTTTGGGGTTTGGGGTTTAGGGTTTAGGGTTTAGGGGTTTGGGGTTTAGGGTTTAAGGTTACAGACTTGGAATTCTGCTTATACTGACTGACTTTGGCTATGACAGTTCAGTGTGTCGTACGTCGGTTCGCTGTCACTAGCAGTCACTAGCATCGTGGCCGTGAGAATGACCATCGTAATGCTGATGATTGTCGAAGTTAATGTATCATGATCAACAGCATCAGCAGCAGTATCATCGCTCGAGAGAGGGCTGCAGCATGAAATCGCTATTAGTCGTATAGCCACTCTCAAAGAAAGACGCCGCACAGAACCGTCCAACACCCCCCAACCCCGAATAAACCCTGAACCGGGTCCTGGCGGCCCAAGCATCAGCGGACATGGCGATCCGCAAGCAACAGTGCTCCACTCGGTACTTCTAATTTCGGCGGCCCTTAAGCATTCAAAAACCATGAGGGGCGACACATAACTTTGATGGCTGCGGGCTTGTAAGAAAGCTTCATGAAACTTAAGTGGGTGTCGGCGTCGGTCACATCTTCCCGATCTGTAAAGAGAGCTGGAGGCACCAGATGGGGAAACTTATAGAGGTGATGCTGTCGTCTGCAGCAAAAGCTTGCGAAGAGCGATGCGAGATGCGAAAAACATGATCTGATTAGCATCCGTCCAGCGGTACATTGCCACTGGCACGGCTGTACAAAACCATCATAACCCCAAACCGAATCCTTAAACCCTAAATTCGTAGCGACACCCTAAACCCAAAGCCCCTAAACCCTAAACCCAAAGCTACCCTAAACCATGAAGGACACCCCGGCCCCAGTCAAGTACCTGTAAACTTATGCACCATAAACCAAAAAAACATGGTAGCATGGTTTTATACTCTAAGACGCAAACCCCCTTGAACCCGGAACCCAGACAAGGGGGGGGGGGTTAGACGTTTTGAGGGCATCCTTTAGGTAGTTCCTTTTTGATAGGATCCGAACGGTAAAGCTGGCTAAGTCCAAAAAGGAACCAAAATGGAGACTACAGGTAGGGTTTATGTAGGTTTTCAGGTTCAGGATTTAGGGCCTAGGCTAAGGTTGATTCGAGGCTTTCGAAGTTCTGCTGTGACATGGTATCTCAATATTGCTGCGCTGCTTAAAGCCTAAATGTGCTGAACACCTGGCATATAACGTCTCCTGAAACTCCTTAGACGCACTACAGTTCCAAATTCCTGAACTCAAGCCCTGTTACATATCTTAACCTTCCAACACAGTCCAACACAGACACCAATCCCCTCCCAGCACAGAAGTCCCAAACCAAAACCTGAACCCGAAACACCCACGCAGCTCCAAGCCACAAACCGCACGAACCAGCAAAATGCCTCCTCAAACCTCCGACCCGGACCCAAACCCAACAACCAAAGCCCTAGAAACATTAAACCCTAAACCCTAGAAGCCCTAAATCTAAACCCTAGACCTCATGCAAGCTCTCAGCCTGAAACACCAAACCCTACGTCCTACAAAACCCTAAACGAAAACCCTGAACCGCAAACCCAAAACCCCAAAACCCTAAGCCCTAAAACCTACCTGGACCCTATAAATAACCGACCTTTTGCAAGGACTTAATTATATGAGTATATCATAACAAGGATCTCTAAAAAAGGTAGGTTAATTTCGGGCCCAAGCAAGCCCAAACCTCAGGACCATCCCGGCACCCTTAGGCTGAGCTGTGCACGTCAAGGCCAAGGCTCTGTGGGTCCTGCTCCGAACTTCGCGCGTTTACAGTAGAAGCCCCGCCCTTTTAAGGGATCTATAATGGCTCCTTTAAGGAATCTATAAGGTACCATAAGGGTTTAGGGTTTAGGGTAGGGTTACAGTAGAAGCCCCAACAGTTGGAAACCCGAGAGCCTCAACCCTTGAGAGTATGTAATTTATAGGGAATCCCAGCATTATTTGGCCTGAATCCGGTTTCCAACTGTAAGGAGTTTACTGTAGGGTTTAGCTTTGGGATTTAGGGTAAATGACAGGGCTTCGGGCTTAGCCCATAAACCCTAAACCCTACACCCTAAACCCTTAGGGCTCATGCTTTAGATGTTCTGCATTCATAGGGCACAGGGTTTATAGAGTGTAGGGATTCTGCATTCACAGGGCTTCGGTCTCGGGACAGGGTTTTAGGGTTGCAGTTCCCCAAGGGGCTCTGTGGAGCGGCTTCACTTCCGAGCTTCAGCTCGGCCTTTATGTCTTTGTATTTCCTTTAACCTAGGGTCAGAAAGTCTAAGATCTCTCTCTCTTATATATATATATATATACGTTCAGTGCTTCGGGTCTGGGGTTAGGAGGCTTAAGGGCTGTTCGTTCTTGTAACCGTAACTACTAACCCTACTTGCAAGCCTATGCAGTACTCTCTGACTCCCAAGCAGGAACATGGAGCTGACGGCGCGCAAGCGGGGAGTCTTGGACCCTCCAGCTCAGACTTTAGAACTTTACCGATAGTCTGCATTGTGGTTCCGTTTTGGGGTGATAGGTGGGGCTCGCACTGCAAGAATCATTGGACGCAGTGCGATGAGGGCTTGTAAGTAAGGTAGCTGCGGCCTCTTGATCTTCTTTTGCATAACTCCAATTCAGGTACTTCTAACCCAAGCTACTAAGCGACCTGATCACGTACTACCATTACATACTACTCCGACGACTACAACTAATATTACTCGTACTGCAACTAATATCATGACTCTTACAAATACTATTCTTTTTGTGATGGCTGGAGCTTGGACACAAAAACTAAACAGCGCTAAGACCAAACTCAGACCTACCTAGAGTAACCCAGGGTGTAGGGCTGCTCAGCATTTGACGACCTCCATAATCTCTACTTGGGCAGGTCACACCAGTCAGCTCCCGTAAATATCATTCCAGCCGTGTTTCGGGCCCAGACATCGAACGCCCTTTAACCCTAAACCCTAAACCCTAAACCCCTAAACCCTAAACCCTAAACCCTAAACCCTAAACCCCTAAACCCTAAACCCCTAAACCCTAAACCGTTTTAGGGTTTGGCCTTCGGAAGCCTGTGGTCTTGTGGTAGCAATACTGAATGTGCAGGCCGTCCCTGGACACCCTAAACCCTAAACCCTGAACCCCTAAACCCTAAACCCTAAACTCTGAATCCCTAAACCCCTAAACCCTAACCCCTAAACCCCTAAAACCCTAAAGCCCTAAAGCCCTAAACCCCCTAAACCCAAACCTGCTTTTTGTGCTCGCTTGTGGTCAAACGGTCCCAGGCTCCGGTACTCGGAAACTAAGTGTCGGGCCACTGTCCCGGTCCTGCCGAGCTGAGGCTTAGGTCCACTTCTCGGTGTTGGGGTCTGTCTGGGAATGCGTAAACTAAGGACCGTTTTATTAAATCAATAGTGTTTAAGGGGGATCTTGTAGTGTATATGTGGCGGAAACCTAAAGGCATAGTTTTGGTGCTTACTAGATAGAAGATTTGGGTCTGGGAGATCCTCTCAGCGGACGCCTTGAACTGTTGCCACAGGGTGCTTCTGTGGCATGTATCAGCCTAGATCTTGAAGCCCTGAACCCTAAACCCCAAAAACCCTAAGCCACTACTGAGTCTGAGCCTCCGGAGGACTCATCTTGTGCATGGGGCTTGTGGGGGGAGGTGGGCAGGGGGAGCGGGGGTGGGGGGTGGGGTGGGTCTAGGGTTTTAAGGTTCAAGGTTTAAGGTTTAGGGTTTTGGTTTTAGGGATAGTTAGGATTCGGGCTTTCTTCGGCGATGCGTTTTTGCGACCTGGGCTGGCTCCAGGGTGTCAATTCAGTAGGGTGCAGCTCTAACACTATCGGGCAACACAAAGACGGCCTCAATCAGTATGGCAGGCGAGCAAACCCTAAAGGGAACTCCGGAAAGTTGGAATATGGTTTCAGGGTAGGATACCCTATAATTTACCATTAAGGGCTTAGGATAATCATATTCCAACTTTCTGGCTTTTACTTTAGACCCTAAACCCCAGGTTTAGGTACCAAAGCAAGACCCCACTAGAATCCCTGCCAAACCCCGTGCAGAAGCTATAAGCCGACAGAAGAAAGCCTTCAACCCGCGAAGCTATAAACCCTAGGCCCTAGCCACTGCAGACTAAAGGGAACTCCGGAAAGTTGGAATATGGTTTCAGGGTAGGATACCCTATGATTTACCTTTAAGGGCTTAGGATAATGATATTCCAACTTTCTGGCTTTTACTTACTTTAAGCCCTAAGCTCCGAACTCTTAAGGGTTGAGGGTGTAGACTACCCGAATCGCTAAACCCAGAACCCGAACCAACCTCTGTTTCCGTTCGCCCACCTCGGCCAGTGTCATAGGGATCCTCGTCGTAGCACGGGTCGTAGGTATCCACTTCGCACACATCGGGCGTGTTCCTCGGGGTTTACGATCGGGTTTAAGGTTTGGGGCTTATGCTTCGAGGTGTCTGTGTTTAAATGCCTTTGACGAAAGCCACAGGCGTTGCCTCACCAGCTGCAACATTCTGCAAGGTTCCATCTTGATTGAGGGAATTAGTCCGATGCTGGGAGAATGGAATTTCCTGGTTAACTTCTTCAATCATTTTGCGGTTAAACTATATAAACCCTCAACAGGTTAACGGTTACCTGCTCAGCTACTACGTAAAGGAAGCTCGTGTCTCGAATCTACCCCCATAGTAGTTCCTTTTTGGGGTTCATACTTAGAATCTTATGAGGTCATGCCAAAAAGGAACTACTATGGGGCCTCTGGGTAGGTCTTCTTCCAGATTCTTCCAGCCCAAGCATAGGGGCCGTCCCTCAGATGCTGAGCTCCGTGCTTCGTCCCGTCGGCAGCAGTCCAGACGCATGGGCTGTGCTTTGTCGATCCTCTTCGCAAGTTCTGGGTCTAGGGTTTAGCGTTTGGGTTTGGGTTGTCTAGGGTTTCGGGTTGAGGGTTTAGGGTATGTGTTGTCTAGGGTTTAGGGTTTAGGCATGAGGGTTTGGGCTGGGTTCCAAACACCAGAGGCACCTCACCTATGCTTCTCATTCCGGGATGGGAGTTTCCGAAAATGGGGGCCCCTAATATAGTACCCTATACAATTAAATAGTAGGATCCTTATTATAAGGACCCCAAAACCTTAAACGCAAAAAACAAAAACAGCGATTTTCGGAATCTCCGTATGCTTTGGCACAGCTCGGAAGGTGCGATGGCCTTGTGACACCTTGCTGCCATCGCAAGCAGCTTTGCCTCGGCAGAACTGGGGGTTCACCGGTAGTCTCCATTTTAATTCTTTTTTTGGTTTAACCAATTATATAATTAGGATCCTATAAGGTGACGCCAAAAAGGAACTACAATGGAGACTATAGGCAGCGTCTTAGATGTTGGGATTTATGCAATGGGTCATGCGGACTGTCACGAAGCGAACACTTAGCGACTAAATGGATGCCAATGGATTAGGGATTTAGGAATTAGGAATTATCGGGTTTGGGGTCGGAGAGTTTGGGGTTTAGGGGTTAGGGATATAGGAATTAGGACTCAGGGATATTAGGGTGTATGGTTTAGGCAGTTCATATGGCACCTTTGAGGATGTTCGGGCTTTAGAGCATTCGTAGGCACAACAATGCTTCTTCCATGTCTAGGTTCCTGAGTAGCCCAAATAAGAGTACCCTTTTTTCCTACTGTTCGGTATGAGTACGGGAAGCCAAAAACAAAATGGGCAAAAGGGTACTACTCAGGATCCTAGATATGCACCTCAGCTGCCGATCTGTGAAGTTGACTCTCTTGTTGAGTCTAGAGTGTTTGCGAGAAAGGTAGGGAGTTCGATCTCACAAGCTACCTACAGTCCCCTTGTAGTTCCTTTATAAGGTTACTTTATAGGATGCTAACTATAAAACTGGCTGGGCCGAAAAAAGGAACTACAATGGGACTTTAGGCATGGGCTAAGTTCGAGCGCCTGGGACAATCGGAAGGTTCAGCACTTCGAACTCCCGGAATTCTGGAAGAGGGGCTTCATCCGACCACCCTCACCCAAAGCAAAAGATGTGAGGCTTCAAGATAGGGTTTAGGGTTGAGGGGACATTGTTACACAATGTCATTCTGCATGAAACTAGGGCTCGCACCCTCGCGCGACGAGGGGCACTCGGTACGAACACTTCGGCTGGAACAATCGAATCTCCTGCACCGCTGATGCAATGAATGTGTTGGGCCTGCTCAGACCCCTCAACTACCCTGCACAGTTTCCCTTCGCACCAAGCTAATGCGGCCATCCGTCATGTGCATCCGCCACCAAATCTGTTTGAACCTCTACCTCCAGTATGTCACACTGCATATCCTTTGACACGTGGGGCTTTGAATCCGACCATGCGCCACACAGGCATCCGAGGTGTACTAGTAGCATGCGTTGTAGTTCCTTCTGGGGTTACCTGAATAGGATCGAACATTGGCCTGAAATACCACCCTGATTAAACCGAAGAAGGAACTACAACGGATACAATTATACGTGGTGTTTCACGTTCAGGGCTGAAGGTCTGGGGTGTAAGAGTCTAAGCTTTAGGCTGTTTCCATGTACTAGAGGGCGTACGCTTAAGGCCTAAGGGTTTCATATTTGCCAACCTCAACTGGAGCTTATATATGCCAGAAGGTTCGAGTAGTGCTGCACGATCCCGCAACACCCGTCTCAAGCCTGCTGTCTGAACCTTGCTACATGGACCACTGTAAGACCTACATCCATACCCCCCCCATAGCCCAACAGTGCACACGATGCCACTCTGAGCCCCCTAATCCGAAATCCGCCACGAGCATCTGCAAAAAACGCCTTTGTAAGCCGAACTCAACCCGAAGGCTACAACAGTATGACTATATACGAGTTACAAAAGGGTTGCCATGAATAAGTGTGATGCCCTGTGGGATGCAATTTCACTGGATGTGTCCTGCGCTCCCTCCTCACAACCTTCTTCTGGCCATGGCCTCAGCTGCAGAACTACGACAGGCGCTAGTTGAGTTTTGGGGTCCATTAACCCTGAACCCGGGTTTTGGGTTGTAGGCTGGCTTCATTCGGATTGAGTAGCTCACCCGTAATCCTAAACCCCGAAAAGCGAACCCTAAAACCTCCTCAACCCTAAACCCTTACAGAATCCTTCAAACGGAACCCTGTGATACCCTTTGAAGGGACCCTTACAGTACCTTTAAACCAACCCTCGGGCTGCTTCAGCCCCTATCCAAGGACCTGGCCACTATCCGCGTGTCCACTGAAGTCAACGGCAACTTCGACCGCCACTCCGTCCTCGTCTTCTGAAGTTTATCTTTAGTGGCTACTGATGGGCTTGCGGATTAGGGCTTAGGGTCCAGCAGGCCATGCAGTTAAATCAGATGAAACGCCCCTGAATGCTTGTAAAGCCTGCTGGCCACCGGAGTGCATGGGGCAGTCTTCCTTCCAGGTACTGTAGAAGCCTTTATATTGAGCGACACTAGTGTGACATACCCAATGACCCCATACTCCATGTGTTAAGGCCCGTCACGAAGCATGTATGCAAAAGAGGGGCCTGAATAATTAAAAGAATAGGGTGTTGGGGTACAGAATACTGTAAGTAGATTAAGGAACTCCCAAAATAGCACTGAATGCTATATTCGATGTAAATCACACAATCAAGGCAACGGTCTGAATTTGAGTTTTAGGTGAAAAGAATCGTGATTCGGGCAATGGGTTTGGGGACACTGTCCGAATGGCTTTCCAAGCTATAGCTTAGAAAAGAACTGTATATGGAGGGGGCAGCTACAGGATGCAATCTGCGTTGTGGTGATACATGAAATGAACCAAACTGATCTTAGTTTAGGCCCTTGTGTTAGGGTAGGTTGTAACAGCGGTCCGGCGTCCTGTGTAAGAGCACTCAAGACCGCGAGGAGCAAAGCCACATATCGCCTTGGACTAGGCAAAGGTCTGCTTAGCCAGGGAGTTTAGGGAGTCGACCGGCATATACCTAGGGGCTGAGTAGCCTAGCCCAAGAAAGGTTGACCATTTGAGTTCTAGTAGACCTATGGACCCAAAAAGGCAAAGGTTACCTACTCAGCTACGAAGTAAATAAGGGTAGTACAGCGGCCTCGACAGCAATAAGATTTCGATGGAGGAGCCCGACGGATTAGTGCTAGCAACTGCTAGTAGTTATTCAGGCCTGTATCGTGTTGAGTTAGGCCTTGGTTCCGTGAATGCTTTCCTCCAGGCTTCAATCCTAAGCCCTGAATATATAAAGCCCGACCAATATCCCGACACTACAAGCCAACACGTAACAACACTGAGCCCAGACAGCAACTAGTTCAATGCCGAAGCATGGAGCATGTGGAAACTGGCACAGAACCGTATTCCTCAAACCCTAAAACCAATCTGTCGATCTGCGCATACAGGCGCTCTGACTCCCTGAAAGCCTTTCGGCTTCTCTGTGGGTGCAACAGTATGAGAGGCTGGATATACCTAGACACAGCGAGAGGGACCGATACTTACAAGGACTATGACTATGAAGAACGAACTTCTTAATGCAAACGGCTAGCCAGGCAGTCAGGCTCGCCTTTGTCAATTTATGTATCTCTCTCTCCTTCTCTGTCTCTCTCTCGTTCTCTCTCTCCCCATCTCGCTCTCTCTCTCTCTCTCACTCTCTCTCTCTGTCTCTCTCTCTCTCTCTCTCTCGCTCTCTCGCTCGCTCGCTCGCTCTCTCTCTCTCTCTCTCTGTCTCGCTCGTCTTTGTGCGCGCTCCCTTTCTCTCTCCCTCTGTTTCTGTCTGTCTCTCTCTCTCTCTCTCTGTCACTCTCTCTCTCTCTCTCTCTCTCTCTTTTACGTTTCTCGTTGTGTCTTTCTTTGGATCTTTAGGTTGTTTAGCTGCTCTGCTCCTATAGTTCTTCTTTATTGCTTGTTTGTTCTCCATCTCTCTCTCTCTCTCTCTCTCTCTCTATTCCTCTGTGTCTCTTTGTTTATTCATGCATTTGTTTCCTTATTTCTGTATTTATTGATGTGTTTATGTCTCTCGTTCGTTCTTTCCTTACTATGTATGTATGACTTCCGTTATGAATCTACTCCTTTGTTTATCTCTCGCTCTCTCTGTTTACATATCTATGTACCGACCGATCTAACTATCTCTGTATCTGTCCAACAACCATTATTATAGGTTCATGATCTATGCATGCATCTATCTATCCGAAAAAGTCTCTCTCTATCTACGGAAGCTGGTTCGTCGTTTCGGGACTTTAATAAGAGCATTTCACTGAGCTTCGGGCATCATGGATGCGGGGCAGTTTCGCACGCAACGGTGGCTGGACAGCTGCAGCCAAACTCAAACGGAGATCAGCGCAAAGTCGATCAGAATCGGAGCGCAGTATTATCAAGTGCTGTAAATGAGGATGGCGCCGAGAAGGTTAAACAGAGAAAAACAGAAACAACATAAGCATACCTACATCTTCCACACACGGATCCATTTACGTAGCTCCAAAACTACAGACGCCGAATAGCACAAGCATTAGCACAGCTGGATGAACAAGAGGATACCTGAGCGCCACATTCACAGTCGCCCTCGCTGGCAAACCAAGGCTCCACAATAGCCTGGATATATGCGGAATGTAGATCACAATTGAGCTCTTGTCTTTCACTGGACTGTCTCATGCATCATACCACGTCTGTTCTAGCTAGGAAACTTCGAGAAGCATGCGAGATTATGCAACTTGCACCATACTCCACAGACGACGGAAGCTAACACTCGAGCGTTGGACATGGCAAACACGCACCATACGATTCCGTGATGTAGACATGTCCAGCACACGCAGCTCTGCAGGGGACCTTCTCGTAAGGTAGTTTGCTCCATAAGTGTACCACAGCACGGACCTTATACTGTAGCAGGGTCGAAAGCTTGTAGGGCGTAAGTAGACGGTACACAAGCTTCAAAGCAACCGGATGAAGGGATCGGATTCAGCATCTAGGGTGTACCGAGAGGCCCCATTGTAGTTCCCTTTGGAGATGACCTCATAAGATTCTAATATGGGGCCTTAGGGTAGGGCAGAAACTTCAGGGCTCGAGGTGTTCGCTGGAGATGCCTACCCTAGGGCTCCATAGTAGTTCCATTTATGGAATTAACCCTAACCCCCCTAAACCCTAAACCCTAATTTAAGGTAACCCTCAAAAAGGAACTACTATGGAGCCTATGCATAGTCTCATGGATCTAAAACATTTCCTGGACCCCCGAATCGCCTGGAATGGAAAGGGAAGGCGGTAGAAACACACTTAAATCATAGGGACCCTTAGGGCCTTAGGGGGTAGGCGGGAGGGGGCTAGGGACTATGTTTCCTCAAATAGGCTTTATTAGTCCTGATTATGGCCATTAAGGCCCCCTACCCCTTCCCCTACCCCCTAAGGGTCCCTATCATTATCATTTAAAGGAACCCTAAATTCCTAGAGGCCTAAACCTCAAAGCCCCCAAAGACCCATAGCACCGGCACTCTCCAGAAAGCAATATCACTCTGACTCAACGAAGCCGGCGTCCAGGGTCCTGGAGATCACTCCGCCGGAGGCAGTGAAGCCATGTGTCTTTCTTTACAAAAGCAGCGGTGATAGGGTCCAGGGTTTTGGGAGGGTGGGAGAGGGGGGGGGGAGGTGGGTTTGAGCTTCTACAATTAAGGGTAGAAAGTATGGGTGCCTTGCATACAGGATCTTACTACTTGCGTCTACACTTCGGGCACATTATTGTTTGATGAGTGAAACTTCCAGGGCTTGGCCGCGGGGTGTTCGCAAGGCTTGATAGGTCTTTGTAAGTCTTAAACAAAGGCCTGTGGACTCGTCACATGAACAGAGGGTTTTCGGTTTAGGATGGTGTAGGGTCTTGCTTCCCATGGCTGGAAGGCAAGTGCAGTAACTTCCTCACACCATATACCATGCTGCACGAGAACATGAACCTAAACCCTTCCTGAGCCGGTAATCAGCCACGTCTTGGGCATGGCAGATAGGCGCCGGCGACCGAGGCAACTTGGACAGCATGTCAGGTTTTGGGTATAGGGTTTAGGCTTTGGGGTTTGAGGGTTTAGGGTCTCGGGGACACCATGCAAGCAGGTACTTGATTCTTTGCCTTTTAACTTCTAACCTCTACCTAAGCTTCAACTTCAAAACCCTGAAACCGTCTACATGCCTCAAACTGCCACCCCATAAACCCTGAACCAATCAACGCCCTAAGCCTCAACCCCTGGAAAGAGTTCAAACAACGAGAACTAGACATGAACAGAAGACGCATTCCCGCAACACAGAATCAGAAGAAAACATACTTGAACGAATGCTACACATCGAACTATTTAAATCTTAAACTGATACCTAAAACCGAATGCAATCACATACATGAATGAACCTGACAAAGACAAATAAGTTTAGTTAAGTGCAAATTTTCATGTACGGGTATGTGACGCGGGGAAAACTCCCCTCAATCTTGACAAACAAAACAAACAAACAGACAGAAGCTCAACTAATCCCTACCAGAGTAGTAACAATCCTGAACCCTAAACCCCTGAAGCGCCAACTCGTGGAAGGTAGACCCATACTGCGCCCGTACTCCGTGAGGGCCCAGAATGGTTTGGAGGTCTTCTTGGCGATGTCCAGGATGGCCTGCTCGAAGGAATCTGGGAGTTTCCGAAAATAGGGGAGCCTAATATAGTACCCGAGGTATTAGGATCCTTGCTATATGGACCCCCAAGAAGGTACCTGCAATTTTCGGAAACTCCCATATAGTGGGCTTATACGGCGCTAGAATGCTCTGGCAAAGCAAGCGGACAAAGCAAGGACACAATTGATGTGACTTGCTCGGAGTTCCTTCCAGCTCCGGCTTGAATTTGTGAACGGACGCAACCGTTGCGGAATGTGCAACTTCTGAACTGTCCGATGTCGACATGGGAACTGCAAGCTTGATCGAGTTGAAGAGAGTTTCAGGCAAGTGAAGGTAAGTGATTCTGAGAAGACGACACCATTAACGCCTCGGTACCCCTCAGTAGTCAGCGCTCTTTCCCTCTCGCGAGCGGTTTCTCCATGCGCATGCAGTCATGGAATTCTGTCCTACGGGTCCATATACACTACCATGTATTGAACGAGATCCCAACAGGCCACGATTATTTTGGTGTTGGGGACCTAACTAATTCCACAATGATGCCTTCACCGACCACAACCTCTTTTTTTAAGGTCCAAATATAAGCCTTCTATAGAGTTTTCTGGGGATCCGACAAAAAAGTATATATGGACGCCCTTGGTATTCGTTGAGACACAAAGGGCTTAACCCTCACAGCTGCTCAACTCTACGAGAATGCAGCGAGGCTGGGTTAGTAGCTACTGCGGCTCCTTTGAGGGATCTGTAAGGGCTCTTTAGGGGTTCGATAAGGGGAGGTTCATGGGGAGCTATAGTTATAGGTGGAGTTAACTAGTTCTAGTGGTCCTACATACAAACCTACTTATAACTACGCATGAGCCTTCAAGTAGTACTAAGGGTTAAGGGTCAACGGGGGAGTAGTCATGCTAAGGTCAGGGGCTGTCAAGTTCGACTCTTTTCCTGAAGCCTACGGCTGAAACCCATAACTTTGTGGCATAGACTACTTCATCCACAAGCAAACTCGCTGCCATGTTGCTGCAGAAATACCTGAACACATAAGGACTTGGACGAGGACAGAAGTCTCCTGCCTACATCCTGCGATCAACACACCCTAGCCAATAAAACTTCTTCCCCTGATAAGGTTTACCATCAAGGATCGAATATTCAGTCCCCCAGGTGCAATTTGGTGCCTTGATCAGGATCTAATGTTATACTGCCTGAGTAACTGGTCATGCTATCCGCTTTGCTCCCCATGTAATGATAGAATGATGTCGCCATACACCCCATTCTGATTACATAGCAATATACATACATACATGACATACATACATGTGTATGTATACATATGTACATATAAGTGTATGAATATACATATATATATATATATGTGTGTATATATATATATATATATATATATATATATATATGCGCAGATATACCTATATGTAGTTGTATGTAACTGTATGTATGTATGTATGTATGTATGTATGTATGTACGTATGTACTTATGTAAGTACAGCTTTGTATGTTTGTACCTATGTTTATTCTTTAGTCTCTACATCTCACTATCTGTGTATATGTGTGTATATATATATATATATATATTATAGATACCTGTTAATATTTAATATACACCCAACCTCACCTCTGAAATCAAAGCCGACTGCATCTTTGGCCCGGCCAATCATCGCTGTCAAAGCTGGGTTCGGGCGTTTCGGGCCTTACCCATTGGCTCCTTAGTAGTTCCTTTTTGCGATTACCTTATAGGATTCCAAATATGAAACCCAAAAAGGAATACGATGGAGCCTCTAGGTACCGTCTAGACTTGTGAGGTTCCGGGTTTTCTGATGGTTCGGGGCTTAGGACTTTAGGGTTTAGGGTTTTAAAGCCTAAACCCTAACTTGGGGTTTAGGGGTCTCGGGTTTTCAGGCTTAAAGCTTTGGGCTTGAGTGCCTGGGATTGACTGCTTAGGTGGGGGGGGCTCCTCTGATGAGCGACGCAGCATCGGCGCTGAGAGTTTTATTCAGGGCTTTGGGTTTAGGGCTCGATCTTTAGACACCAAAGCTACCCAGAATTTCAAACATATTAGCTCCTCCTTTTGGACATCCAGCTTTCTACTTACGATCCACGCAAACCAGGCGAAACCAGCATGGAGGGCACATCATCACGTCGTCGGTGTCTCGGAAGTTGCTTCCGTGACCTGGGCCACGTTCCACGCCACAGCACATCACACCTACTGTTTGTGAGGAGGGAGGAAAAGATCGTTGTACAAGACTCACCCTCAAACCAAAAACTGTGTGCTGGTGAACTAAGGTTTGATGATCCTCTATGCCTCTACTCGAGTCAAGGGATTCACCCGTGTTGCAAGCGAACCTAAAACCTAAAAAAGGGAATAAGGGCCTACTCTGGGTCCTATCTATAGTCTATGGTGGCTTGACGAAGCAACTTTGCAAAATGACGATATCCACATACGTCCGCTGCGCATTCTTATGAGATTTACACTAGGCTTCCGCCTTCCGGTGCCTTTTCAGATGTGTGTAAGCGCTTTTGTGGCAGTATGACCGGAGTTGTT
The DNA here is from genome assembly GCA_905221615.1 of Symbiodinium sp. CCMP2592. Classification (NCBI taxonomy): domain Eukaryota; class Dinophyceae; order Suessiales; family Symbiodiniaceae; genus Symbiodinium; species Symbiodinium sp. CCMP2592. Next base: position 649,985 of record CAJNDT010003380.1, read on the forward strand.
GACTTCCATTCGGGGCATATGAAGGGTTGACCCGAAACGAAATCCATAAACCAAAGCAGAAAAGCCAACCCCTAGGTTTAGGGTTTAGGGTTTAGGGTTAAAAACATAACGTGGTCCTGCAACCTGAAACCCAGAGCCCTAAACCCTGCACCCTAAGCTCTAAACCCCAAAAGCAGGGTGCGCCTGTTTTCGATCAGCCGTTTGGGAGCCCTTGGGGCGGCCTAAGGAAGCCATCGCACGGTGTCTTCCGTTGCGATGTTTTCCACTGCGGCAACGGTTGATTCAACCTTTGCGCGTCGCTTGGCGTCCAACTTTTCAAGCAGGCGATAGAGCTCATCACTCATCTGGGCCGCCGTGGAGCCACGGTACTCCAAGTTGACGTGCTTGATCTGTCGAAGGTCGCATAGTCGCTCAAGAGAAGGCTCCAGGAAGCTTTACCGACTTTCAGGAGAGTGGGCACCCCACCTTTGAGGAACTCGAACACGTGAACCACCCCGAGGCGATTGCCGGCGATGCCTGGGATCTGCAAGATCGCCCGTCAGTATGAGCAGAAATGGCTCAACGTCAGCGCTTTCAAGCGGTAGTTGTCCATGAACTTCCGCTGCCTGATCAAGTGTGCCCAGAGGAATGCTTTAATATAGTGGAGGCCCATTTTCGGATACCGTCCACGTGTAAAGCTTTCCTCTCCTTTCTGATGATCTCAAACATCGTGAACGACTGGCGGTAATCGTGCTCGTTGCCTTTGGGGGTTTCTTGAACTATAATCTTCGACACCAAGCTCTTCACCCATGCGAACCCTGATCCCTGAAAGCCTGAGTTTCCCAGAGGCTCCACCAGCCGTAGGTCAAGGGTTCAGGGCACGACCGAATCTACCAACCGTGAAGTAGAGCCAAATAGTAAATGAAGCCCCTAGAATCAAAAGTCACAAAAAGCATTCAAAACCTGCAGGAGCGTGTAAAACCCTACCAGACCCGTGCAATGTGCCCCTATAACCCTAAACCCCTATTATAAACCCTAAACCCCTAAACCCTCAACCCCGACCCTGAAACCCAAAACCGTTATCGTACCCGTATAAAGCCCTGGAAGGAAATACAAATCCTGAAGCCCCCGAACCCTCAGAATGGGCAACCCCGGCATCGGCCATTCGCGCTGCAGCTGCATTTCTCTTCATGGCCTCACAAAGCTCGTCCAATATAGGGAAGCCAATATCTCTTAGTTGACGGGTATGGCCAGGGTTCTGGGGCTTACAGGGTTATAGGGTTCAGGATTGAAGGTTAAGGATGTAGAGTTGATTGTGGGATTTAGGTGCCGGGCAACATGAATAAGCACGCTTAGTACTATCGAGCTCCGTATGTTCTCAGAGAGTAAAGGCATGGCATACACACACACACATGCACATGTACATGGTTGCTCCCCGGCAGGCCCAACCCCCCTCCCCCGTCCCCAAAGGTATCCGAGCTTGCGCGGGGAATGGTTTCTTCCACCGGTTGTACATGTGATCATCCCCCCTCCCCCTAGCCCCTCTCTCTGTCGAACAGGGCCCTGGCACTGAAGGATCCAAACCGTAGATTTGGGGGATACACAATGGTGGGGTGGGGTGGGGGGGGCATAACGCATAGCGCACAATCATTTCAATATATATATATATATATACATGCACACATAGATGTAAATGAATATATATATATATATATATACATACACATATATATATATATATATATATATATATGTGTGTATACATACATATATCATATTTTGTTATATACTCGGTTATATTAAATTATATGTATATATATACATATATACATATGAATGAATGAGAGAGAATGAGAGAGAGAGAGAGAGAGAGAGAGAGAGAGAGAGAGAGAGAGAGAGAGAGAGAGAATGAGAGAGCAAGCAACTGCAACGAAGAGTGGCACAGATGCCTCCAGCAGCCATCTGCCAGGCGTCTTCGGCACAGCAGGCACCTTCAAGGGCTTCTACATAGATGCAAACTTCGGGGCTTCGGGTTCACGGGTTTGGTCGTCTAGGGATTTGGAGTTTAGGAGCTTAGAGGTTCAGGCTTTGGGGTTTAGGGGTTTGTAGTTTAGCGTCTTGGAGTCTAGGAGTCTAGGGGCTGAGGAGTGTGGGGTTTAGGCCTTGGGTCCTCGGGGTTTAGTGGCTTAGTGTTTAGGAGCTTAGGGTTTGTAGGAGTTGAAGGGTTTAGGCTTTGGGGTTCGGGGGATTGGTAAGTGGGGGTTTAATTACGGTTTAGGGCGTCGTGTGGGGCTTCAGGGCAGAGAGGTCTTGTAGGATTTGGGGGTTCAGGCTTGTGTGGGCTTCAAGGATTAGAGGAATTATGGGGCTTCGCGGTTTAGGCGCGTGTGAGACTTCAGAGCTTAGACCAGGGGCTAATGGCAACTTGCTGTACAGGAGATTTACAAAGTTTCAGGTTCTGGGGTTTGGGCTTTGGGGCTGTGAGGCACTGAGTTTGGCGTGAAGGTTCAGAAAAGAGTGCAGAGTCCGAAGCCCTAAGCTACCTCGACCCTGACCAGGAACCTTCAAAAAGGCACCCGAAGAGGTCCCCTAATAGAGGAAGCGCCTTAAAGGAAGAAGGTATCCGACTGCTTTATATGGGTTGTGAATGTCTGGCGTCGGGCTAATCAGCTCCACACTTGAAGTCTAGCAAAGCCCTAAGAGCCCTCAATTTCCCAAAGGCGCCATGTACCCGTATAGTAGGTACTTAGGCCTCAAAGTACCTATATAGGGACCCCTTTAAGGCCAAAGTACCTACTATATGGGCACATGGAGTCTTAGGGAATGAGACCCACTCATAGGAGATGCCCTTTCGCAGCAGACACACCGGCCGCCTCAAGCTGCAATGTCTGACCTTGAACGCAGGCTGGAGTACGGCTTAGAGTATACCCTAACCTCAAATAACTTAGATTTTAAGGACTTATATAAGGAAATCATAATAGGAAACCCTAAAACAGGTAGGTTCTTTAGGGTCCAGGTACGGTTTTTTACAGCTAAGGAGCCAGTTCCAGCCTGAAACACGGGATGCAAGAACCGAGCAAGGATGTGGAGTGAAAGGCCCAAAAGTAGGCAGGAAAGGCTGTAACATTGTCAATAGGTTTAGGGGCATATAGATTTAAGAAAATAAAATACCTATACGCCTATATGCTTATCTATGTTACTACCAGTTTAGATTTAGGTATGACTATACTTGGGACTGCTAAGGGAACGCCCGCCCGCCTGCCCCCGACACAACTCTGCAAAACCAGGTTCCTGGATGCTTCAGAAGTTTCACAATTTCGCAGACCCTTGAGTTTCAGCATTGCCTGACCGAATCCTGAAAAACACAACTTTATCAACGAACATCTGTACCCGAAGCCTGTAATCCTCGAACTCCGAATAATGCAGAATCTGACGGCCACTGCAAGTCTGAAAGCTGAAAGCAACATCTTCATCCCGAAGCTTCCCTGAACCTGATGCGCCAAACCAGACACCGAAGACGCTCACTCAGACTGAAGATGGTTATTATTCTGGAACTGATCCTTAAGTCACCGACCTTGCTCAAAATACTCACATATCCAACTGCGTTCCTTAACGAGACGTTAAGAAAGCTGCAACTCCGGTAGCGCACCCACCCGTGACAACAGGAATACAGTCTAGGCTTGGACATACGAGGATGTAAGCACAGAGGAACCCCTATAACGCGCAAGGCTTTGTACTATGACTTAGGGACAGTTTGGATTCGATTTTCTTGCTCTCTTTGCACCAATGCCTCGATGGGCATTTCCGGATTAAGGGCTAAGTTTCCGAAAGGTCTTGTGGTTCTTAGGGGCTGTGTCCTAGTTTCTTTAGCATTTGGTTCAGGGTTTGCAGTTTTAGGGTGCTGGGGCTTAGATTCCAGGTATGAGCATCGAGTACCTTAGCTCAAAAATGGTAAACCTTTTGCATTATAGTATTATCGTATAGATTATTAAAACCTCCAAAGGTTACAGGTTACCTACTCTCCTCCTGAGGGCTTCGGCTCTGACGCGACCTAAACCCTCAACCAGACGGTACTCCCGAAGCCCTACAAGGATGCTCTTACTCCAAAAAGTTGTAGGCTTAGGGTTTTACGGTTTAAAGAGTTAGGGCTTTGGGTTATACTTCAAGGACCATCGGACTTTGCACTTTGCAAGAAAGACCACAAAGTATCATAAGTACCCTAATTGGGGTTTTTCGTTTGTAAGTATGGGTACCTTGCTGATAACCCTTGATAAGTCCCCTGATCCTTCAAATACCTTGGGCCTTGAGCTTATGTCCACAAATACGCCAGAGCCGAATATTCTGCCACACGGCCCAGCGGAGTCACCGGCCGTTGGACGCAGCTGCCCTCCAGTCAAGTCAAGGGATTCGTCTAACCGCCCTTGACATGCTGCGTAAGTGTCAAGACTTGCCGAAAATGATTTTCGAAGACCGTCCTACCTTGTGTTCGGTTTTGCATACTACCCAAAGCCAAAGTGCGCAACATAAGATTTGGGGTTGCAGGCGTTCGGGGTGTCTGTGCTTGCTTTAGACGTTAGCAGAGGCTTGGAATGTGTTGGACGAAATTATACTGGAGCCGCATGCTTGTGTATCGGGCGCAGATTCGACATCAAGGCTTCAAGATTCAATTGTACCGAAATCAAGCTTATCATTCTCGGGCTTGTAACTTTATGAGCATTTAAGATCGAAAATTCGGCGTGGTTTAGCGCCTCCAGCTTCTGATGTGCATACGTTCATTCAGGCTCCTGGCTTGAGAGAGCTTCATAATATGAGGCCATGGTCCATGTAACTATATATATATATGTAGTCCGGGAACTGCCCTGCAATTAGTAGCCAGTTTAAGGACAGGACAGTGTTTATAGATGCAGGGACCCCGCGGCATCAGAATTGCGCAAGGGAAGCTCTGCGACTCTACGTGCGTTCCCCGAGTCTTTCAAGTACGCTGCAATCCAGAACCCATGATCAAGCCGTGCAAGCATCAAGTACGAAATCACTTTGCAACTTCCGTTCACATCTGCCCCGCAGGTTGGCACAAACCACTCCCAATTCCGGACGGGACCTTGAGATGTTGCTGATCTTCGAGAATGACTATCATGGGCTAAACAACCGCCTTGATTTTCCGGTTGCACAAACCAAAGCAAAACACATGCCTTGAACTTGAATATTTCCCTTTGCGATGCTCAACGGGACTATTTTCTACAAGCTGCCAGCTGTCAGCATTGTTATGTATTCTTGCACGGCTGCAAACCCACAAACCTGCTAAACTGTACACAATGCAGCTGTGCTAAGTTTAAGACTCTAAACCGCAAATGGTACAACAGGCTCGAACCCGTGGCTGGTGTTGCAAGCGCGAATTCCACTTCAGCAAAACCACTGCAACTGCTGGGAGACGGTGTCTACTGGAACGTGTAACGTGTGTAAAGGTAAAGGTCCTTATAGCTCCTCAAGCGACGAAAACTGCAGCAACTCCACCAGCAGCATACATGACAGAAGCGGAAGTGTGTGGAATGCTGCGTGGCTTTGTTTCTTGCAACTTGTCTCCAGGAGATTTAACCAATGATGTGGCTAATAGCCGCCCAACTCTGCATGAAAGTAAGGATAACCTTTAAGAAAACGATCCCCCAAGCACCCCACCAGTCCAGAGTATGCTCAAATCTTAAACGTTTCAGAGTGTTCGCCGAACTTGTTCCAGGCTGAGCTTTCCATGTAATTTGATGCCAGAAATGAACATTGTGGTGAAACACGGATGGTATACACTCCTGTGTTATCGAAATGATTCTTCGAAACCAGGACCAGGTAGCAGAAGAACGCATGCCATCGTGCAATATGTCAGCATACATGTCTTCAGCCGAGACGACTGCTTGTACAAGACTAAGCACAATTCATTGCTAGGTGCTTCACAAAGTGAATGGAAACATGGAAGGTACAAGCACAGAACTTCGTAGAGCTTCGGAAATAAAGCCTACTACTAGTACTACTACTACTCCTACTACTACGACTACGAGCCTGCCCAAGGCGAAGCTCCGGCATGTGCCGACTGTTCAGGCGCCTTCAGCTAAGGGTCCATGTACCCACATAGAGATACATACGCCCCAAGGTGCCCAAATAGGGACTACATTAAGGCCAATGTATATACTATATGAGCACATGGACCCTTAGGGAGATGGCCAGAAACCTCAATCCTTCAAGCCGAAAATCCCAGACACCCTCAAACACCCGAGCCCCAAACTGAACGACCGGCCTAGACCCCTACAATCTGGGGGTCTAGGTTTACGGTTTTAAGGTTATTGACGAGGCTGCTGAGAACCTGACACAGGGTTAGCAGCAGCACAAAGCCCACAACCGAAAGAGAGAGAAACTGCAACAAAAACCCTCCTACAACCCCGCCCTAAACTTCCCAACCCCTCAAACCCTACACCCCAGGGCTGACTCTTCAGGCTCCCAAACCCAAAGGGTCCTATGTACTGTTATGGGGGATACTTCCCTAAGTCATAATAGACATGCCTAACACGAAAACCCTACAGTCTACTATATCGGTACATAGGATTCTTTGGGAAAAACAATGGATCCTGGCCTCCGAAGCTGGAGAACTGAGACTGAGCCTGGTAGGCTAGGGTTTAGGGTTTAGGCTGGTAGGTGGGGAAGGGTTTGGGTTTAGGGGCTTAGGTTGCAGGGGGAGGAAATTCTGTGTTGAGTGCATGCATGTGTGAAAGTAGTCAGGTAGGCAGGCAGGCAGGTAGGTAGGTAGGCGGCTAGGCAGGCGAGACATTAACGCACACATACATTCATTCCCACATACATGCATGCATGCATGCGTTTCTACATAAATACATACATGCGTAGATTTACGTGTGTATATGTATATATATATATATGTATTCTAAATACACAGGCATATGCACACACACGTATCTTTACACATTTGCGGTACTGCAATATGATGAACCCTTATACAGTGTACGGATTCTTGGTAATCAGCCACAGGATGTTGTAGCATGCTAAGCCGTGCATGCTGGCTTGTACAGCATGATCACATATGTGGTTGACGTCTGTTGGGTTGATGCTAAAAGCAATCTGGATGCCGCCATTTTCACTTTGACTTCACTCAATCAAGCTAACATATGTCAAAATGTGCTACATGCTGGTGGTGTGCTTAACTATGCCATGGTCAAAGTGGTTACTGATGATACACTGCGAAATGCTGCATAACACGGTGCTATAGCATGTTACACTCTGCAAGCTGATGCTAAACCTCTGTTTAACTACACCACCTTATATTGAGTTTTGTTGGGCCATGTTGAATCATGATGAGTGTGTCCAACTGTGATAGATTCGGCGGTACTCTCAACATGTGCTGATATGCTATGCTACATATCAATACTCAACAACGTGACAAAAGGATTCATAAAGCACACCAGGCGGCGCTACATTAAACCGTATCACCACATACTGTAACGCACTATATTCTTCTTTACGCGACTTTACTATGATATACCCTAAATACTATCGCTATACGACAAGATATTATACGGAACCATGACATAATGCACTAAACGGTACTACCCTACTATGCAGTGAATGGTAGGTACTGTTGTATACAATGTGCTATATACTGCACTAAAACATGTATGTTTGAAGGATGTGCTGAACAGCATGTAACATACACTACAACCTTTGTACTTTATACGATAAGCCAGGTACAAACTGATTTTGGAACCGTGTCTACTCTGAAAAAAAGTACATATATATATATATACACACACTATGCATTGTGCTACAGTGCTACAGTGCCAGTGCACCATACAGTATGTACAATCTATACCGCGACCTAAAGACTATTTACTAAATGGAGTGTAGCATTTAGTGCAGACGATACTATGCGCTACCAGATGCCATATGCTGTACTAAGTTCTATACTAAACGCTACTCCACATACGGCACTGGGCTTGACTGAACCCTACTGTGCTGCCCTGCATTATGCTATGCATTGTGGCATACCATGCTATGCTAGACTGCTCTACACATGTACTCTACTGTACTGTAACGTACACTGCTGTACTGTAGTGCACCCTACTATACTGTACACTTTCGAACCAAACTGTAGTGTACAATAGTTGCTCTACTGTACTGTCGTCTCCGCGGCTATAGTGAATCAGAACACACTACCGGTAAATGATGCAAACCACATCTTGCAAGCACAAAGCTGGACGGCTGAGGGCTCACCCTCGCTCAGGAAAGGTTGTCACCAGAGCCGGACCAGTTTTTGGCAGCTACCGGTACTCTCTACTGTAGTTCCTTTTGGGGGTTTAACCAGTTTTCAGTTAGGATCCTGTACATGAAGTACTCTAAAAGAGTTGATTCTAGACAGGGCGCTATTAGAGTTGAGGGAAAAGGTTTATTAGGGCTTGAGGTACACGGCAAGTTGGCAGCTTCGGTTCTCTGATGTTTGATGAACCACGTCTGGAAAGCGACAGAATCCGGCCTTCGCTCACGCGCTTGAGTTGCGCTGCCAGCCTCCGTACAGCAGTAGCAGCAGGCTGCAACAGAAATATTAACAAGAAAGCCTGAACGAAGTAAACAAGCATCGAGAGACAATCTAGAACAAGTTGTACTGGGTATGTAAATTTTCGCGATGGAAATAACTCGAGCTCCAAACTTCGTCCACTGGATGTTTCATGAGCATGGCATGGGAAGTATCCCATTGATTTGTAAAGGCTAGATGGTTTCGGGTCCTTGCCCTAGGCCTTGGAGCTCGGGATTCAGAGAGAGTTTTGTTTGAGGTAACCAAAGCTTGCAGATTTGTGATCTTCAGCCACTCTATTCAATTACAGTGTCTCGTGACCTGGCGATTTGGGGAAGTATCCCCCATAACAGTACCTGGGACCCTTTGGCGGTAGATTAAGATTGAGTCCCACTCTGTAGAGAATGGAGTCGGCAAGCCCAGGTTTCAAGAGCAGAACTGAATCACCATAAATCCAATGCCCCCAACACCTCAATTCCCGCACTCGCTGTCTCCCGCAACAGAGCGCCCTGCTTCAAAACCATAGGTAGTTGTATAAACTAATCCCTTCCCCTGAACATTCAACCCCCCCCTAATATAAAAACTGCCGGCCCCCGGAATTTTGCGGTTTCGGGCCCCGCATTCAATTTAAAAGGGACAACATTAAGGGGGGTGGCAGATCTGTATGTGTTCTAACTGAAGGAAGACTACCGTAGTACTAAAGACAGCAGAGCTTTAGGGTTTAAGGGTTTAGGGCTCAGGGCTTTATAGAGCCAAAGATTACAGCAGTACTAAAGAGACACGAGAGCTTTAGGGTTTAAGGGTTTAGGGCTCAGGGCTTTAGTTTGGGGCTCGAGGTTTAAGGCTTAGGGCTTTAGTAGGGCCTCAGGGCTCCCGGCTTAGGATAGCTAGCAGCTGGGAGTCCGGGTACGTGGGTGCACCGAAACCCCCCCTAATATAAAAACTAAACCTCCGAAATCCAGTTTTTATATTATGGGGGGGGGGGGGGGGCGTTTTAATATTAGGGGGAAGGGATTAAGCTAACTCTGATTGTAACCATTTTGTTAAACGTGTTTTACTCCACTTCTTACTCGCCGTGAGCCGCCAGGTAGTCCTAAGCCCACGTCCCGAGACACAAACCTTAGACTCCAGCCCCTTGAAAAGCAGGGCTCCGTCTTTTGTGGCATTACTACTGTATTAGGGTCTGTCCTTGAGTCCGCTCTTCTGTGGACTTCCTGTGGAAGCCCATGTCCCATCTTTAAAGCTAAACTGCTGACCGCTACACCTCGAAGAATAAATCTATCAAACCTTGAGATGACAAGGCACATAGCATCTGTGATGGAAGCCATGCAACCTTCATTAAAAAGCCTAGATTCTCAAAGACACCTTACGAACCAGAACTGAAACTTTACGTTCATAAAACCCCATAGACCCTGGCGAACACTCCAAACCGATAGGTTTCCGTACACCCTAAACCCTAAACCTTCCCTCAACCCTGAAAACCCTAAACCCCAAAACCTTTAAACCCTCGACAGTCCCTAAACCCTAAACTCCAAACCCAAAAAAACCCAAACCCGCAAACCCTAAACCTTCCCTAAACCCTACCTTAACCCCTGAAGAACCTACCTGTTTAGGGTTCCTTATTATGATTTCCTTGTATAAGTCCTTAAAAAGGTAGGTCCTTCAGGGCTAAGGTATCCCCAAACCCTACACGTTCGACACGCATGTTTTCATTTGGGCTCGGGCCTCTGCCTCCCTGGAGACCGGCTCAAGGGCTGCAGCCAGTCCGGTGATGCCTCAAGGCGTTTCAGTCTTAGGTTTTTAGGGGTTTAGGGTTAGGGTTTAGGGTTTCGGGCTTTAGGGTTTAGGGCTTTAGGGTTTTTAGGGTTTAGGGGTCATAGGATTTAGGGTTTAGGCTAGGGATTCGGGATTGTGGGATTTTGGGTTGGTTTAGAGCTTAAGGCGTAGGGTCTTAGGGTCTTATAGTCTTAGGGGTTCTGGGTTTGGGCGCTTACGGGATCAGGGTTTAGGGTGGCAGGTTTTGGGGTTTAGGGTTTGGGCTAAGGGGTTGAGGGTTTAGGGGTTGCGGGCTTTCGTGTCAGAGTTTCATAAGGATTTCCTGGTTTCATAGGCTTTTTGTGTTTGAGGGTGGTTCTCATACGGTTTCATTGGCTTTTCATGAGTTTCACAGTCTGTGCGCTCACATGGGATCTGTGCTGTTGGTGAGTCGGGTTCTCGTAGGGACTAGCATTAGACTGGAGCATTTATGCTTTGGGGTTTAGGGTTCCGGCTTAGAGTGTAGAGTTGAGGGTCTACAGTTTGGCGCTTTGGGTCTAAGTTTAGATTAGGGTCTCGGATCCAACATAGGGGCTTTGATAATCAGAACTCGGTCTTGAGGTACACTCCAACATAGGAGTGAAGGGTTTATAAGGAAAGGCTCCATGTACCCACCTTGTAGGTACTTAGGCCTCAAAGTACCTACTTCGGGACACCTTTAAGGCCAAAGTACCTACTATATGGGCAGATGAAGTCTTAGGGTAGGGTCAAGTGAGGAAGATGGCCCGCACCGAGAAAGATTTCCCCAAAAGGGTCCAAGTACCATTATAGTAGGTACTTGGTAGATATTGGGGGCCAAAAAGTATATACTACAGTATGACTTAGACCTTGTGGGTTCTTAAGCCACCTAAATGGCACAACTTTTGAACATGCCCCGGCAAGTTAAAATCCACCGCCAATGCATTCTTCGGTGGATGATATAAATCCTGCATCACCTCAATGACCCTAAACTATGGGAATTGCAGTATATTCCTTATTATGGGTATTGCAGGATTCAGATCATCAACCGTTGCACTCAGTAGACCCTAGACCCTCGAAGCCGTTGAAACCTTGGCACTCGACCCTGCACCATCAACGCTTCAGCCAATAGATATCCGAAGAATCCCTAAACTCTAAACCCAACCTGGAGCTTGAATAAACTACGTTCTGATTCTTAAGGACATAGAAGGGAGAGTCATGCGCCTTATGGTTCAGGGAAGCCCTAAGCCCGGGGAGGAATGCCTGGTAAGGGCGCGGATCTTGGCCGCGACAGCCGCTGTACGCTGGCCCGCTGTGTTGCGACCTCAAAGCTACTGTAAGGGTTTCTGAATATGTTTATTGTTATTGTTGTTATTGTTCATACTATATACTGTTATTAGTAATTAGTAGTGTAATACCAGTGTAAGTAACATCATCACCATCATCATCATGTCGTTGTTTTGTTCCTACTAGTATTGAGAATGTTGTTGTTGTTGCTGTTGCTAGTGCTGTTGCTGTTGTTGTCGTCGTCGTCGTTGTTGTTGTTGTTGCTGCTGTTGTTGCTGCTGTTGTCTTTGTCGTTGTTGTCGTTGTCGTTGTCGTCGTTGTTTAGTGTTTTGAAGGAGGGGTTGAGGTTAGAGTTAGGGTGTCGTTTCTCTTGTTTCTGTGAGGAGGGGGGCATGCTGTTATGTGGCTTGCTCCACAAGTGGTTACAAAAGACGTGATAATACATAATCTGGAGGCAACCCTAAACCGTGCTCCCTAAATCTCAAACCCTAAGACACTTGGACCGGAGCCCGAACAAGGTTCGCACGAAGGTACTGAGCTTCCGGGGCTGAATGTTTGGGGTATCCGGCTTTCGGCTTTTTAGGGCTCTAGGATTCCGGGCTCTGTGGCCTGCAGATTCGAGCAAAACCGCCTGTGAGTCATCATTGTTATTCTTATCATCAATGAGATGACAACGATTTTTTATCGTTTCAGCGTAGGTGTAGAGTAGCACATGTCTGCCTGGCTTAGGTTTAGGGGCTTGTCTGTCAGCAGTAGTCAGCCAACATCACCAAATGCTAAGACACACTAGCGCCGCGAACTCGAAGATGCAGACTTCGTAAGGTAAAGCCGGCACACGCGCAAGACCGCGGTAGAAGCCCTATAGAGCCTATAATTACAGCCCTCTGTACCAAGTCCATTCATCGTCTGACTTTGGCTGCCCAGCCTTGCGAGGGAGGCTCTGCATCTGAGACTCCAGCCATGACCGGTGAGTAGGCCTTTCTGCATCTATGCCTTCACTGCTTTTGCACAAATGCTAACGGGGTGCAGCCGGGGACCATGGGTTGTTAGGGTGTATAGGGCTTAGGCAGCCTATGTGCGGCTCTCAATGGAAGTTTTGTTAGTTTGATGACTTTGGCATAGGAGGACCGCTGATTTAAACTGTGCGACTTATGTTCAATCGAAGACGCAAGCTTGTGGGGATGGGGTGGGGATGTCATCCCAAACCCTGAGCCCCCGAACATCCGGAACCCTGCGCGAATACACCTCCAAAGATCTTAAAAAGCTCCGTCTATGATTTCTCCGTACCTGTTCGTTAGGATTGTGGTCATCCGACAGTCACGAAGATACCTTTACCATGGAGAGCAAGGAAGCCTACATGCTCCATGTAAGCAGTATGTATCTTGGTCGATGCCGGGCTGGTAGCCGTCGTCGACGACGCGGGCCGATGATCTATGATGGTCTGTTAAGGCGGCCCCCCCCGTTGGGCCGTCGGTCGTCGCGGTGATCTCCTCGAAGGCCCGGCCGAGTGGTGCGACGATGGCGTCCAGCTGGCTGGAGGGGAGTCGCGCCTTCGTCGTCCACCACTTGAACATGCCGCCACGCGAAGCTGTCCGACAAGCATGTCTCCAGCAGCACTTC
>CAJNDT010003380.1:668203-739882 GCA_905221615.1 Symbiodinium sp. CCMP2592
CTCTTAGGGTTGCTGGAGGGGCTCCTTGGCACGCGCTCTCGACAACTTCGGCGCAGATGAGGCACGCCAGGGGGGCGGACCTCAGACTGCAAAGTGCGAAAGCTATCAATCTGTCAGAACATTGAGGGATCTTACGAAACCCTTCAGACATCAACCAGACATAATAACTTTATCAGATCCTGCAGGAACGCCGCAGGACGCAGATTCCATCTTGCATATCCTTAGTCCTACAAGGTCGTCAATCAAGCTAGCGGGCACGTTCAGGCAGTGTTCGGGATCTGTGGAAATGGTTCCGGGATTGGTGTAAAGCGCCGAGATGTCGAAAGATCTGCAGTGGTTCCTTGTGGGGCTGCGCTTCACCATGGTTTTGGTTGGCCAGGTAGACAGATCGAAATCATCTAACGCAGCTTTCTGCGTGCACCTTCTCGAAGAGCTTGAAGATTAAGGGATCAGAGTCTAAAGTCCTGGAACGTCTTGGGGTTATCTAGCACCGAGACCTCTTTGCATGGCTGTTTCTTCTTCGCCATGCCCTTGCCTGCTTAGCCAGCAACACAAACTCGAGGGCATGCACTGATGTGAGGGCCTTAGCATGTAGAACAATGGTTTGGGGTAAAATGATGGCAGATTTGAAAGCCCGAAGGAATGGTACTGGTAATTCTTCAGGCCCCCTTTATTCTTTATCAGAGCCTGAAGTCATCTTGAGGAAGAACACGTATGAATGTTAGGCCGCAGCGGCTTTTGATAGGAAAATATGCCATGCTTGTTGGGCCTTGGTTGCAAGAGACATGGCAAACTACCACATACAAAGACTCACTAAAATGACATCTGCAAAAACCAGCTAGCCAAGACTATGAGCTGGTGGAGACTGCCAGCTCGGAATCAACTGACCCTAAGGGTCCATGTACCCATATAGCATATACTTTGGGCCCTATATAGGGAGTACTTTAAGGCCAATGTATATACCATATGAGTACATGGACCCTTAGGGTGAGTCATGAGTCCGCTGCGTTAGCAGACGGTCCTAAACATGCAGAATTTGGAATGTATGTCCTCGGCATAGGTTTTACCATCTAGGGCTTCTCGCTTCGGCAAGACCATGATGCTCAAACTCAGATTACGCATGTATACGGGCATTACATGCAAAACTTGAGAGCACCGTTGCGCGCTGTCTGCTTTTGCACGCCAGTCGTCCGAAGCCATCTGTGCTTTGACAGCGGCAACCTCCTTGTCTTAACAAACAGACCTGTTGTGGTGATCGCTGTGATAGCCATACCAGTCATGAACTGTATAGTGCATGGTCCGCAGGATTGCTAGTGACTGCTAGTGGAACTGGCGAACACAGAAAACCCCAAACCCCAAATCCTAAACCTTAAACCCCAAATCCTAAACCTTAAACCCCAAACCCTAAGCCCCAAACCCTAAACCCTAAACCCCAAATCCTAAACCTTAAACCCCAAACCCTAAGCCCCAAACCCTAAACCCCCAAAGCCGGAATGCTCTTCTGCAGCTACCGAGCACTCAGAAACGGACCATGCCTTGGCGAGACGCGGAGCAGCCCGTGGGCTGGGCTTCGTCCCAACATGGCTTCTTTAGGGTTTAGGGGTTTAGGGGTTTAGGGGTTTAGGGTTTAGGGTTTCAGGGTTCAGGGTTTAGAGTTTCGGGTCTATAGTAGGGTTTGGGATATGGGGTTGGGGTTTAAGTTTTAAGGGCTATTTAGGATTTAGGGTGCCGTGCCCTATCGATTTTGTATATCTCGGCGCTTTTTCGGTGGTTTTGGAGCTGGGGGGTGGAGGAGACGGGTTTAGGATTTGGAGCTTACATGTCTTGCATGAAATACTTTTGTTCTTGGGCGAAGTCCTTCTGGCAAGCTCCTGAATAGGTGAATATGTACTTATTTATGTTTTGTACCACTCGGATACTCAGGCTTTGGTGAGAATACTGCCAACTCCTTGAACCGCCAAACCCCTAAACTCTGAACCCTAAACCGCACAAACTGTCCTAGATGCGACGGCTTCTCCGTAAGACTGAACAACCTTTTACTGTCAGTCCCAATGCTTCAACCTGATGCGCTACTGCCCTAAGGCCGCGAACCCTGCTAGTAGCCACCTTAGTAGGGTATATCACGGTATATCCTGGTAGTGTAATTATCCCGAAACCCTGAGCACGATTCTAGTGTAACTATCCCTAAAAACCCTAAGCCGTGCTACAGTGTAATGATCCCGCAACCCTACTAAACCCAATTAAAACCTGTGTAATTATGTAGATTATCTCTAAGGAAGTAGCACTTTATTATTAATTGCTTAAGCCCTATTACACATCCCTAAACACGACCCTAAACGACTAAACCCTTAACGCCTAAACCCTGAACCCCTAAACCTCTAAACCTTATATACCCTAAACCCCTAAAGACCTAAATCCTGAACTCCGAAACCCTAAACCACCAAACCCTATATACCCTAAACCCCTAAAACCCTGAACCCCTCCAGCCGAGGATCTTTTCCCTGCTGGGTGGCCGCGAAATGCGCGCACTCCTTGGACTATGCTTGGGAACGCGCGGAGTTATGAGGGTTTCGGGTTTAGGGTTTGGTTTAGGGTTTAGGCTTGAGGGTTTAGGGTTTGGTTACGGGTTTAGGGTTTACGCTTGAGGGTTTAGGGTTTGATGTAGGGTTTAATTAGGGTTCAGGGTTGAGGGTTTGGTTCAGGGTTTAGGAGTTAGGGTTTAGGGTTTACGGCTTAGGGTTTGTTGCCCACTGCCCCGATCCTGTAACAGTCTACACATATATATATATATATATACATGTATACAAAAATATTGAGTGCATGTGGAGGTTCATGGGTAGTAGTTCCTTTCAGGGATCTATCGGGGCTCGAATCCTACAGCTGGGGTACTGCCCCCACCCTGTAACAGCGTATATGCGGACCCTAGATGGGTGCGCCCCCGACGTTTGCCCACACTTTCGTGTGGCAAACTGTCGGGGGACACGGCATGGTGCAGTTAATCGTTATTTGCTGCTTCGGGAAACTAAGTCACGGAACTGCTGAGTTCTGAAGATGGAAGTGGACGAAATGCTGGCAGGGTCAGCAAACGCGCTGGTTGTACTTTTGCGTTTTCACGGGGGATGGATGCTCTGCGTGGGAACGGATAAGGTCTGAGTGGACGTTGTATCATGGCTGGCCCATGGATGCTTTGCGAAAACGGATGGAGTCTGAGTGGACGTTCTCATGCATGGTTGGCCCATTGGATGTTTCGCGTGAACGGATGGACTCTCAGTGGACGTTATCATCATGGTTGGCCCATTGGATGCTTTGCGAAAACGGATGAGGTCTGAGTGGACGTTCTCATGGTTGGCCCGGGTGCTATGCGGGAACGGATGGGGTCTGAATGGACGTTATCATGGTTGGCCCATTCGATGCGCGGGAACGGATGAGGTCGGAGTGGAAGTTATCATGGTTGGCCCATAGGATGCGTGGGAACGGATGAGGTCTGAGTGGACGTTAACATGGTTGGCCCCTGGGCTGCTTGCAACGCGCACGCGAACGCCTTGATGGTGGGATGAAAAGCGGGAACCAACATCTGCAGACATGTGCAACCACTGCAAGACATGTGCAAGAAGAAGGAGAAGTGTGGGCAAACGTCGGGGGCGGACCCTAGATTTGGAAACATTACCTAGCAATTACAGGGTCGGGGCAGTACCCCATGCCTTTGGGAGTTTACTTGAATCCTGGACAACCGACCCGTTTAGGACCCCTTAGAATGGCTGTCTGGTCCTCTTATGAAGAATGGGGTCCAGGAGGTAGGATAGGATTTAGTAGCATTGGGGAAGGGGGTCAAGACTTGTTACTAAACGAAATCACAACATTCTACGTGAGGGGCTCTTTACTATATGATTTCTTTATGACAGTAATGAAGGATGTTTACAACGTCCACGAAAGACCCTCGACTCCCGGTCCCCCAGTCTGCATTTTGACGCCCAGAGGCGCATGTAGTCCAAGAGCTGCGACACATCCCAGCCAGATGCTGCCACCATCTGAGACAAAGCACCTGAGCTGAAAATGACCCAAAGGAAGAAACGGTGGGCAAAGCCCCCGTGTTCACTCTGACACACTGCCAAGCAGCGTGTTGCTCAGTATTCTTTGTATTGCAGTAAGGGTTGACGGATGTAAATGTGTGGGAGAACTTTCTAAGCCCAACACGAAACCGAAGCGTTCAACCAACCTTCTGAACCAAACCATATGTCTGACAAGGCGAATGCAGGGGTTTAGGGTTTATGGTGAAGACATACTGAGGCTCTGCAAGGGTTCTTGCTGGGCTGTGTACTTTGTTGACACATCTGCGACTGAAGTTTTCATAGAGCTTGAAGCTGACCTGAAATTGCAGAAACAGACTCCTAAACACAGTACGTGCAAGTCTTTGCCTGTCCCTCTGTCATGAGACATCGCGATCACGAAACCACTGGGACCACTCCCGCATGCTATCTTGCACCACCAATAAACAAAGGTCTTAGGTTTACGTGTAGAGTCCCTAGAGACTCTGCAGTCCGTATGTCGGAGACTAACCAATCGCAATTGACACACACACACACAAACACACGACCAAAGCAACTTAAGCTTACGGAGGCCTCGGGGCTCTACCCAGAGAGCCCAATACCCCTTAATTAAGAAATATGGCTTAAATTATATAGGGCTTCATATTATGATTTAAGCTATATATTCCTTAATTAAAGGGTATTGGGCTCTCTGGGTACCTGGACATTGGCAACCATAATGCCATCTTGGTTTTTAAGGCTTTGCAATCAAAGTGTTGCACCGAGGAAAAAGGTGCTACAACCCACGGTCTAGGGCCACCCTAGCTGCGAAATTATTCGTTCAAGATGTCGGCGGTCCCAGCATTGCACTCCCCTCAGCAGACAGCAGAATCGGTCTAGGTGCTATAAGATCTACGTAACTTTTGGCTTTTCACCTGTGATCGTGGGGATGGGTGCTAAATTTTTGGGATAATCTCACCAGAGTTGCTGGTCTGCAGATCTTGCGTCACCTGCCAGCTTCCAGATGCTTAAGATGCAAGCTGCCCATGCCACTGGGAAGTGGGGACAAAGTTGTCGGAGAGAAAAACCATCCCCCAAACACGCACATCGAAGCCCTCGACTTGCGAGAAACGCCTTCCCCAGAGCTTCTCTCTCTCTCTCTCTCGCTTGCGGACAGTCCGGTGCGACGCATGCAAGGCCAAAAGCAGCCGGAGCTGCAGCCAATTCAAACAAACACGAATCAGTTAAAAATGACGAGCGAGCAGCAGCCAGCGCCAAGGCTGTCCGCGGCACCCGTCAGGCCGGAGCCGAAAGCTGGCGGGGCGCGGCAAGCGCCAAACGAGTAGGAGGAGTTTGCAAGGCAAAGTCCAGCCGAGACAAGGACGAACCGAGGGGCGCGAAAATCCAAGCCGGGCGGTCGTGTGCGACCGAAATCATCCAGGCCGCATCGGGACAGAGATGCTGGAGGACGGCACGAAGCTGCAAGCCGGGGGGAGAGGAACAGAGGAAGTGACCCCGCACAACCAGCTTGCCGAGATGAAGCAAAGACAACGTGTGCCCCGACGCGAAGGGGCTGCCGGTCACAGGACAGAAGGCGGGAGTGGCGTCGGCACGCCCAAGGACATTGGTGGCAGACCGGAAGGCAGAAAGCATTCGTGGCCCCCAGGAGTCAGAAGTAGCAAGCGTGCTCCAGAAAGGCGCAGGCAGGTGCCTTCCAAAATCCCTAATTAAGGAGTATACCTTAAATCATAGTAGGATCCCTAGTATGATTTAAGGTATATTCCTGAATTATTGGATTTTGGAAGGTCTCGGTCTGGTCCCGTAAGAGAAGCGCATGAGGACCACAGAGTCAGAGCTTGCTAGCACCCTTGACAGACCCAGAGAGCCCAATACCCCTTAATTAAGGAATATAGCTTAAACCATAATATGACGCCCTATATAATTTAAGCCATATTCCTTAATTAAGGGGTATTGGGCTCTCTGGGGAGTCCTGACTGTCCAGAGTCATGGTGTTGTTGTATTATGGATGACCATGAGCCTTGTGAGTCTAACGAGTATGCTTGCATCACTGTATGTCAGGATGAAGATCATGACGGCTTTATGTTGCTGCTACTGCTACTGCGACTGGTAGTAATTCACCGAAATAGTAGTCGTCATAGTAGTAGTAGTAGTAGTAGCAGCAGCAGGAGTAGTAGTAGTAGTAGTAGTAGTAGTAGTAGTAGTAGTACTACTACTACTACTACTGCTACTACTACGCCTACTACAAATACCACGGCTGCTCTTGCTGCTGCAGCCCCTGCATAGACTTCTTCAGCCCAGCGCCCTGGTGTGCTATCCTGTCCTGGAATCCGTAGGCACCCAAAGCCGTAGGCACCTAAACCCCAGTAATGTAAGGCATCAGTAATTGGAATAGAGTTCTGGGCTCCTTTGCAGTATACTATAATGAAAATAATAATGAGCCGTGAGGAATAATATTGGTAATTAATTAGGATTCTACAGTACACTCGAAGCCCTATGCCACCTTGTACTGACGGCAGTACGCCCTGTTGGTTGCCCGGATACTCGCGGCTTCTGCTTCCGCCTGCTAGGGACAAAGAGCAAATTTTTGATCATGGGTAAGGTGGCGTCATCGCATCTTGGGATAGTTAAAACAACGCACCAATCTCTGAAAAAGGTCTTCATTTCTTGGCCGTCGGACACCCTTTAGTGAAGTGAAGCAGAACATGGCTAACGAGTTCGGGTGTTGAGGAACCAGCTGATTTAGAATTGTAGTGCTGCAACTTGCATTTTGTCAAAAAATGCAGAGATGCTTGGCCGGGCTAGCTCCAGACGTTTCGGCTCGGTCAATGCCATTGCAGGGACCGGTCGCCGGCCCCCAAAGAGAAAGCAGGGTATTACTCCGTAAAGGGCTTTGCGGTTTCGGGGCCTGTCTGCACGTAGACATGCTTTCGGGTTTGAAAACAGTTGCAGCCTCAGCCATAAGTTCTAAACATTTAAACATTTGAGTCGCCGGGAAGGGTTGCACTTCTTGAGGTCCAAGGTCGAACCGCTCAGAAGGAAACGCTTTTCGCACCAGAGTGGCGAAGATCTAAACCCGTTGAACTCCTACTTTATCTATACTTGGTACTTGGAGGTTCATAGGTAACTATAAGTAGGGTTGTAAGTAGGATAACTATAGTTCTAACCCATTATAAGGGACTTATACCCCACATATAACTAACCATGAACCTCCGGGTAACGGGTCAGGGTTTATCCTACGTATGTGCTCCATTGAAGTCCCTTTCTGATTTCTATCAATTTCATAGTAAGGACCATACAAGGAACTACAATGGAGACTACAGGTACTGCACACCCCAAACCTGCAACCGGACAACCCTGACACGTAAACACTAATTAGGCACATGACTCAAGACGTTCGAGGGCTTCGAGTCTAACGGATAGAAGAGTAAGAGCTTCAAAGACCATAGGGTGGCTGCAAAAATTGGGAACTGATGCACCGTGCACTCACGCTACACCGTACTAGGCTAAACTCAACCCTAAACACTAAGCCTTCACATACTAAGCCCCTTATTGCACCAGATAACCTGGGTAGACCCTTATCACTGGACCCCACCTATAGTCTCCATTGTGGGTCCTGTTTCTGGTTTACCAATATTTTATATTTAGGATCCTAATGGGTGACCCCAAAAAGGAACTACAATGGAGACTATAGATAAAGCCCAAAGCTGTCCGAGCGGAAGCCCGCCGAGCCTGGTTGACCAGAACTTTCACTTCCTGCTCCGCCTGCAGTACGCGGGTCCTGCAATGTTTTTGCTTCGAGCTGAAAGTTTAATGTTCCTTGGAGACCCTGAATAGGTCCACATCTGTGTGTATATATATATATATATGTATATATATATATGGAGAGAGAAAGAGAGATGTACACACACACATACCTGCAGTATGTGCATATCGATGCACACACATGTGATATATATATATATATATATATATATATATATATATACATATATATATACATATATATATATACATATACACATGTATATATGTAAATATACATATATACATATGTATACAGACATACATATCCTGTATTCCTCTATATCTGCCTTTTCGGCATCTAGATCTATATCATATCCTTGTCTAACCGTCTATTTATCTACCTACAAACGCATGTACATACAGACGTGCATGTATATGTATGTGCGTTTCATGTACGTGCATATGCTGACATAGAAAGAGGCAAACAGCTTACAAGGGTGGACAAGTCATAGGCAGCTGAATCTCCATCTTAAACCGTGAACAGATGCCGAAACTGCAAAGCCTTGAACTACTAAACCCCAACGCCAAAAGACAAAGCAACGGCAACAACAACAACAACAAGCCCTTGAGCAGTTAAACCCTAAACCCTTAAGTCCGTAAGCCATGCCCGCTTGACTAGGAGGTGCTTTTAAGGCCCTTAAGGCCCTTAAGAACTAAGAACATCTTAGACCCAATAAGAGCAAATATAAGATGTCCCAAAGCCCTACCTAGTTGAGCCCAAAGCCCGGTCTTGAAAGTGACGGTTTTCGTCTTCTGCTCGAGGCCAGCAATTTGGATGTCCTGCAGGCTTGAAGAGTTTGGGGTTCCTTGACTGAAATGATCTATAAAGGTAGTATCATGGGTTTTTAGGGTTTGGAGTTTAGCCCTGTCATCGTCTTCAAGGTATGCTTTGGATCTAGAATCCTCGCGTTTCGCGCGCAAGAATGCTTTTGGGGGAGGGCTACCTAGAGGCTCGTAGTTCCTTTTGGGTTTCATGTGTAGAATCCTATAAGGTAATCCCAAACAGGAACTACTAAGGAGCCTATGGGTGCACCCCAAAGTCGGTCTCGGGTTTAGGGCTAGGGTTCAGGGCTTAGGGTTTACGGGGTTAGGGTTTTGGGGTTACCTTTTTAGGGTTTAGGGTTTACAATTTAGGGTACTGGGGTTACTTTTTAAGGCTTAGGGTTTAGTAAACACGCACCTTGAAGCTCAATGCCCGGGTACTTTGGCCTCAACACTCTGACGTTGACTGCTCCTAGCCTTGAGCAAAGGGTCCAAGTATCATTGTGGTATATACTTAGACCCCTAAGATATCCTTTAAGTACATACCATAATGATACTTGGACTTGGGTTGAGCAGGGATTAAGATGGCTTAAGCGTTTAGGGTTCGGTGTGATCCATGGGGTATTTCCCCTCGGCTCATCGAGACCTTGGCGGCTTAAGGTGAGCCCTAAGCCCAACTAATATGGGGGCCTTAATATTTAGAATAGCGCTTTGAGGCCCATGAAACTACATATAATTATGAGAAAGAACCCCCAAAAAATGGTATAGGTAATCATTATATAAGGCCCCGATATTACGAGAGTTTCCTGCTGCTTCAGCTGCGTCTCACGAATCGCCTCCTCAAACTCAGAAGGTAAATGCACGGTCCTGCAAGACTCGACAGAATTAGCGTTCAGGGTTCAGGGTGTAGGGACAGAATCAGGAGTTGAGGCTTGCGGGGTTTGGGGGCTTTTACGTTCTACTAAAGAAGATCCTGAGTACGGGCTTCATCCACCTCCCACCCTCATAAAAGAAACAAAGAGATGCGTTTGAGCAGCTACAGTCTCCCCATTGTTCTTTTTTGGGCATAACCTGTTGTATAGTTACGAGTGGGGTCTCATAAGTAGGCACCCCCCAAAAAAGGAACTACAATGGAAACTATGGACTATAGGAACTGACGGAATCATAAGGGTCTTGGTAGGATTTCTTCCAAGTTCAGCTCAAAATTGAGTTCAAGCGAGTCAAGAAACTGTGAACAAAGCCAATCAATGATCTGCAGAAGCAACGCCTCTAACCCGCAAGCGGAGAGGGTAGCGGGCCATGCAGCCTCTCCGTCCCAAATCCTCACGGCCATCACACACTTTGACGCACAAGTTCCTGAAACCTACACCTTTAAGTTGCCCCGAAATGCCCTAGACCACTACACCCAAACCCACTAAACCCTACACCGTAAACTACTGCCTTAAAACCAATGAAAGAACCTGAAAGCACTGTGCCTGAGCTGAAAGAAGGGAACCTCGGAGAAGGCCCGGTCCTGTTTAGGCTTGTAGGGCTTACCTTAACTCTGAATAACCTACCTTTTTAGGGTTCCTTATTATGACTTCCATATATGAGTCCTTAAAAAGGTAGGTTATTCCGGGTTAAGGTAGGGCTTGTAGGGTTTATGGTTTAGGGTTTGTGTGTTTGGGATTCAGAGTTTAATGTTTAGGGCTTGCAAGGCCTAGCCTTGTAGGGTTGAGGGTTGAGGGCTTGTAGTCTTTAGGGTTTAGGCTGTTGGATTTAGGGTTTAGGGTTTGTAGCTTTTAGGTTTTGCTTTTAAGTGTGGTACACTTCTGGATTTGTGCTCTGGGCTTGTAGGGTTGAGGGCTTGTAGTCTTTAGGGTTTAGGCTGTTGGGTTTAGGGTTTAGGATTTGTAGGGTTTAGGTTTGCTTTTAAGTGTGGTACACTTCTGGATTTGCGCTTTGGGCTTGTAGGGTTGAGGGTTGAGGGCTTGTAGTCTTTAGGGTTTAGGCTGTTGGGTTTAGGGTTTAGGGTTTGTAGGGTTTAGGTTTGCTTTTAAGTGTGGTACACTTCTGGATTTGCGCTTTGGGCTTGTAGGGTTGAGGGCTTGTAGTCTTTAGGGTTTAGGCTGTTGGGTTTAGGGTTTAGGATTTGTAGGGTTTAGGTTTGCTTTTAAGTGTGGTACACTTCTGGATTTGCGCTTTGGGCTTGTAGGGTTGAGGGTTGAGGGCTTGTAGTCTTTAGGGTTTAGGCTGTTGGGTTTAGGGTTTAGGATTTGTAGGGTTTAGGTTTGCTTTTAAGTGTGGTACACTTCTGGATTTGCGCTTTGGGCTTGTAGGGTTGAGGGTTGAGGGCTTGTAGTCTTTAGGGTTTAGGCTGTTGGATTTAGGGTTTTGGGTTTGTAGGATTTAGTTTTTGCTTCTAAGTGTGGTACACTTCTGGAATTGTGCTTTGGGCTTGTAGGGCTGAGGGCTTGTAGTCTTTAGGGTTTAGGCTGTTGGGTTTAGGGTTTAGGATTTGTAGGGTTTAGGTTTGCTTTTAAGTGTGGTACACTTCTGGATTTGCGCTTTGGGCTTGTAGGGTTGAGGGTTGAGGGCTTGTAGTCTTTAGGGTTTAGGCTGTTGGATTTAGGGTTTTGGGTTTGTAGGATTTAGTTTTTGCTTCTAAGTGTGGTACACTTCTGGAATTGTGCTTTGGGCTTGTAGGGTTGAGGGTTCAGGGTTGTGGATTTAGGATTTGGGATTTTGGACTTAGGGGTTTCGGGTTTATGGGTTGAAGTCATCAACCAGGGTTGGCATTGGGTTCCCTAAACCTTAAATCCATAAACCCCAAACCCCAGTGTTTGGGAAACATGCCTGCAGGTGCTTGTCCAGCCGATCATGCATCACAGCACCTGGCAAGGCCGCAAAACTGCTTGTAAAGGCGAAGGAAAACAGCTGATATCATCGAGTAGTGAAGGCTTTCGGAAGGAGCGCGTGCTACACATTTAAATCCTCTTAAGTCGAAGACGAGGAAAACTAAAACCCAAGAAAGGGGAAAGTAAAACCTAAAGCCTACGTACAAGTAGTTCATATTTCGAAGCTAGTGGATGTCCGGCTTTGGATGCCTTGCCTTGAAGCATTTGCGCTGAGGCCATGGCTGATGGCGGTCCGGTTCGTGAAGAAAAAGTGGGCGCTGTGGTCCCTCGGTTTGTGGCTGCTTTTTTGCTTAAGCCAGAGGACACTATAATCATAAGGAACCCCCAAAATAGTACAAGTATTTATTTAGGCCCCTATAGTAGGAAGCTCTGCTTTCAAGTCTAGAGACCTACATACCAAACTCCTGGGCCCGATGGCCTGAGCGAACTTTAAACGGCTCCTATGAGTAAAAAAGGGTTCCTGGAAATATAAGCGTTCTTCTATACTTAAGGAGCACCACAAGTGGTATGCTGCAAGTTGTGGCGGTTTGGCAAAGTGCGAGTCATTGTCGTTTATCTTTCCTAAATCGCCCGGTTAAACGTCCGCGAATCACGTCGCTTGGCACCGGATTTGGCTTGCCTGCGATTCCAAGGAAGTACGCTTGCATCCGACAGGCCCAAACATGTTGACGAAAACCCGCATTCATGCTACTTTCGGCAGGATTTGGGCTCTGTGACTTTGTATACGTGCAGGCCCACATGTTCGCATACAGATACTTTAATTAAAGCACGTGGACACCACAAAACCCAGTGTAAAAAAAACTACTATATGAAAGAAGAATCTAGAACCTAGTCCGATGCAGTCCTCACAATGGATCCCGCTTACACTTTATTATGCACATGAACCCTGAAGATGCGCTTGCTGCTTGCAGCTAAATGTCGTTGCTGCAGTGGACAGCTGCTCTATAGCCATGCGCAGAAGCGTCCTTGATGCACAGTTGCAGGTCTAGGGGGGCTCTTGTAGATTTCCACGTTGCTGTGGTCTAGGGTTTATAGCGTTTTGGGCCTAGAGTCTGACAAATATAAGGTTTTAGGGTGTGGAGTCTTTTCGGGTCCGACACAAACAGGCTTTGGCGGGGGTTTAGGGATCTCTTAAGGTCTTCTATTCATAGGGCTTACCCGGCTTTAGATTAGGAGGATTTGCAAGGTCCGGGGTTCCTTTCGGCTCTGAGAATCATAGGGTTGTGTTTACAGGCAAGGTGTTTTATGGTGTTTTCATGGCCTGATCTGAATACATGGAAAAAAAGAGGGTGTACCTTCAGGTCAGCCTTTTCAAAGTGGTTTTCTCCTTCCTTCGCACGTTCTTTCCCTGACGCTCGGAGCTATAAGGGCCGGAGCTCCATACACGCGAGTCACCGAAAGAGTGCACGCAGAGAAACCTCTGACAAAGAAAGTGGAGCCGAGAAGTCGCTGCCCAAAAAGTGGAGCACAGATAATTTAATGTGGGTCAGCTGAAGCAGGAGGACTCCAAGGGAGAAAATGGAGCAGGTAAGATTCTCGCCGAGAACGTGGAGCAGGGAAAACTCTAGCCAAGAACACCGAACGAAAAAGGCTGTAACCGAGAAGGTGCGACCACCCCCGCTGCTCCAAACCTATGCCACGCGCACGTACACTCGCACATGCATACGGGCACAGGGATATTCAATGGGACACCGCAGTCCTGGCGTCTTC
The DNA here is from genome assembly GCA_905221615.1 of Symbiodinium sp. CCMP2592. NCBI lineage: Eukaryota > Dinophyceae > Suessiales > Symbiodiniaceae > Symbiodinium > Symbiodinium sp. CCMP2592. The sequence continues at coordinate 681,423 of CAJNDT010003380.1, forward strand.
ATCGGCCTGACAGTCTTGCGGCCGACGTCGAAACGGTATACGATGTCGTCGCGCCCGCCAGGGCTCTGCATTTTGATGGAAGTGGCCCCGGCACCAGCAACCTCCAGCCAAGGTGCGGATTCACGACGACGTCACCTTTGACCTCGCGGAAAAGCAAGGACATACTGACCGACTGCTGACGCTGCGCGACCCGGGATCAACACTTCAGATATTGACAGTCCAAGGATCCAGGATGTCTCGGTCAGTCGCGTGGAGAACACCGCGGACTTGTGTGACGGCATGCAGGTAGCGCCCACTTCGCCACTCATGTTGTAGGCGGAGTCGAGCTGGCAGATGCCGAGGTGGTGAGCGGCCTCGATGCCAATCTCCATCTGTCTATCCTTACACTGAACATTCACCTCCAGCGAAGCTTCGGACATCCTAACTCCCCTCCTCAACACCATCACAGGTCATTAGAGTGAGTGGGTAGACAACGGAAGCCACACAGGCAACTCGGCAGCCTGGTTCAGGAAACTCCTCCTTCGGAGGAGTCTCGATGGAGATCTTATCCGGCCACTCGCAAGTGGTAGTGGGCGTGAGAAGCAGACCCATTCTGCTATGCGCATCCTGCGGGGAGAGGGCCGCGTCGAGCATCCACCTTGCGAGGATCGCAACACAGACGGTCGAGGCCAGTACAGTACCAAGGAAAGAGACGGCAGCCATGCCCATTCTGATCGCAGAGCATCACCACAGCGTACCTTGCCGTCGCCGATCCTTTGAGAGGGACAGCGACATAATATGCCTTTCCGCTCTCGCGAGTGGTGAGCAAATGCAGCACGTTTTTCCTCCGAGAACCGGAAGCCGATATTCCGATATATATATATATATATATGATGCAGGGCTGCCACACTCCCCCTCCCCCCCCACCCCATGGTATCCTCCCCCCTTCCCCCCCGCCCCCCCTGTGGTGTGGGGCCTGTGGTGGTACCTTTTTGCCGCGACGTTCTTATGTGTACTCCTTGTCTTCCCTCTTGCTGTGCCACCGGTGATACTGCTCAAGATGTTGTGCTGCTCTAGACCGGGACATGAGTCGACAATCAGACCATGTTCAACATCATCCTTGTCGTCGTCATCTTCATCATTAATACCTTCAAAAGAATATCTGCCACCATCGCCATACAACCCTCATAATTCAGCATTGCAATTCATGTCAGATGCTGGAAACTACTGACCCGATTGCCGCTTTCCGCACCAGGGCATAGTGCGACACTCCCGATCCGCGCACAAGGTCAAGGGGCGGGCAAAGTGCGGGCGGGCCGGGGCGGCGGGCCGGGGTGCAGGGTGTGTGGGCGTGCAGCAGCGGGGGGAGGATACCATTGGGGGGGGTTGGGGGGGGGGGGGGGGGGGGCGGCCCGGGACCCGAGAGCATATATGCCGGCCTTTAAACCCTGAACCCTAACCCCTGAACGCTGAAACCCCAGACGCTTAACAACTAAACCGCCAAAACCCCAGAACCCTAAAGCCCCCTAAACACAAGACTAAAATCCTAACCCCCCAAAAAAAACACATGCCCTGAAGAGCCCCTCAAAGGAACCCTTTTTGAAGGAACCCTCCCGAAACCCTAAACCCTATAAACCCTCTATCCTCTAAACCCTAAACCCATCTAAACGGTGGGGGGGATACCATTGGGGGGGGGGGGGGGTGGCGGCCCGGGACCCGAGAGCATATATGCCGGCCTTTAAACCCTGAACCCTAACCCCTGAACGCTGAAACCCCAGACGCTTAACAACTAAACCGCCAAAACCCCAGAACCCTAAAGCCCCCTAAACACAAGACTAAAATCCTAACCCCCCAAAAAAAACACATGCCCTGAAGAGCCCCTCAAAGGAACCCTTTTTGAAGGAACCCTCCCGAAACCCTAAACCCTATAAACCCTCTATCCTCTAAACCCTAAACCCATCTAAACCCTGAGCCCAAACCCTAAATCCTAAGCCTTCAACGGGACCCTGCTGCCCAGGAATCGACTCGTATTCTGCTCCCAAGGTTGTGTAGAGGTCGAAGACTTGGTCAAACTTCAGCCGGTACTGAAATGACACCTTGTACTTGGTTTAAGGTCTAGGGTTTAGGGTTTAAGGTCATGGGTATATAAATGGGGTTATTAGTCCCCTAATATAGGTGATGATATTTACCTTACTTATAACATCACTACCCTTGAACCTCTCCTCTTATAATTGGTTCTGTCTCTGTTCCGTTTCCAAGCAGGGTTTGGGGTAGGGTTTACAGTTAGGCGTCCGAGTTTAGGGTTTGGGGCGCTTAGAGTTGGAGGGTTTAGGCTTCCGGGTTTCGTTCTGGGTCTCCTTTTTGTCGGACGCCCCCTTCTCTCTCAGATCACCAAGGGTGACTCGGGCCTTAATAATTAATAATTAGACTAATTAGAATAATTAGACTAATTCGAAAAATTGGAACAATTAGGGTTTTGGGGGCTCTATACGATAACTTTTGAAAAGGAACCCCCACAGTAGTGTAGGTAATTGTTTAGGCCCCTACAGTAGGCAGCGGGTTCAGGGTTTCGTGCGCCGGATCCTCGGCCTCACTGCGGTTGATGATATACATCTGCAGTACACATGATATGGAATAAGGTTTGGGGTTTAGGGTGCATAACCCAAAATAAATAACATATCATATCATATATATATATATATATATATATATATATATATATTTCCTATAGTCCAAGGTCATTAAGGCAATGCAGGATTTATATCATCAACAGTATGTATAAGGCTCTGGGATGAAGGCCTAGCAGGGAAAGCCCCCAAACTGAAACGGCCTTGGGTCTTGCAGAAGCGCCTCAATCACTACAAGATATCCGAGTTCCCCAAAATAGGGGGGTCCCTAATATAGTGCCCTAAATAGTCGGATCCTTATCATAGGGACCCCAAGATAAGGTACCCCTAATTTGCGGAAGCTCCCATATTTGTATAGCGGCCATACGGGGATGTCAGTAATTACTGCAACTCAACTAATTGATACCCAAAACTTAGCTATTCTACCGAAACTTTTACCCCACATCACATGCAGAGAAATCAATGCCTCGGCCCCAAAACCCTAAACCCAAAAGCCCACCCTAAACCCTAAGCCCAAAAGCCCTCTCCACACAAAGTAGGCCTCGAGTCGCACATTGAGACCATCCTCGCGGCCGCTTGGTGGTGGGCTTTTGGTGCTTTGGCTTAAGTAGGGTTTAGGGGACTTCTGGGTCTAGGGCTTAGGGAATTAAGGTTTAGGGCTTAGGATTTGGGGTTTAGGGTTTGGGGATTAGGGATTAGGGTTAGGGTACTGTAGATGCTTGATCTTTGGGGTGTTGGGTTTTTCAGGGTCCACGATTCAAGGTATTCGGGGTTTAAGGTGCAGGGTTTGTGGCTTCAAGAACTATGGTCCATGATCTATTGCATTTAAGGGTTTTGGAGGACGACAACAAGCGTCTCTTCACAGGAACGCTTTTGGGTTTGGGGTCGGGGGGAATAGGGTTTGGATGGATCGAATTGAAGCCCCGTAGCTCCAACGGAGCGATGCAAGGAGCATGCACATACCTGAAGTGACCCTTATTGGCAGACGGCCTCACAACATTTAGGACCTAGGCCCAAAACCCTGAGCCAAGCCCTAAACTAAACTGCAATCCCAAAGCCCTGCCTAGAGTAACCAATGCACCTTTAGCAATCGATATGGTCTTAAACCAGTGTTACATCATTTCTATTTTACCTTGGTTCGCTAAGCCCTAAACCCCTAAACCCTGCCCCCCTAAACTCTAAACCCTGCACCCCTAAACCCTAAACCCCTAAAGCCCTAAATCCTAAACCCCTAAACCCTGACCCCCTAAACTCTAAACCCTAAACCCTGAACCCTAAATCCTAGAGGTCGGCCCTATCCGGCCCAACCCTCGGCCCTTATCTGAAATCCCTAAGCCATAATGGCCCGAAGCCCTCGCAATCTTTCAGCCCTAAGCACTTGGGAGCCTCGAAAGCCCTAAACCCCAAGCCCTCATAGGGGTTTAGGGCTTCCAGGTTTAGGGTTTAGAGTTTAAAGCTTAAGGGTTTAGGGGTTTAGGGATTACTTACATTACAAGCCTGAAGCCCACAACCGTAAGCCCCGAACCCCAAACATTAAGCCCAAACCCTATGCCCTCAGATAAGCCTTCAGCCCTAAGCCATGAATTCTAAACCTGAGAAGACTCAAGACAGAAAGCCTCAGCAGGTATAAGCCTTGAGACCACCTGAATCGCAAAGAACCGACGGTTTTGGGCAGGTTCTCTATCATGGTGCCTTCATCTAATTCCTTAAAGCCCGTACGTAGGTAGTTTTGGCCTGAACCCTAAACCCCCAACAAAATCCCCTTAACCCTAATACCCTGATCCCCTAAGCCCTAACCCTCACCCCCTAACTCCCTACCCTAAAACCATCCATTTTCCCTAAACCCTAAGCCCTTCAAGCCCTAACCAAACCTATACTTAACTTAGAACCCTAGCAAAAATTATGATTTTAGCTGATTCTTAGGGATTATAATAACAAAACATTGAAAATTATTTCCAAGTACCCCTAAGAAACCGATGGGGGCTCCTTGGTCCGGCTCTGCACCGCCGGGCCTTGCTTGGTGTCGCCGCTCTCGTCGCTGAAAACCACGGAGTTGACCTCAGAGGGTGAGCTCAGAGGGTGAGGGGTTCAGGGCTCTAGGGCTGAAGGCTTAGGGGTTTTAGATGGTTTGAGGGCTTAGGGCTCTGGGACTGCAGGTTTAGGGGTTTTAGATGGTTTGAGGGTTTTAGGCTCTAGGGCTGAAGGCTTAGGGGTTTTAGATGGCTTGAGGGTTTTAGGCTCTAGGGCTGAAGGCTTAGGGGTTTTAGATGGTTTGAGGGTTTTAGGCTCTAGGGCTGAAGGCTTAGGGGTTTTAGATGGTTTGAGGGTTTTAGGCTCTAGGGCTGAAGGCTTAGGGGTTTTAGATGGTTTGAGGGTTTTAGGCTCTAGGGCTGAAGGCTTAGGGGTTTTAGATGGTTTGACGGTTTTAGGCTCTAGGGCTGAAGGCTTAGGGGTTTTAGATGGTTTGAGGGTTTTAGGCTCTAGGGCTGAAGGTGCAGGGGCTTTAGATGGGTTTGAGGGTTTTAGGCTCTAGGGCTGAAGGCTTAGGGGTTTTAGATGGGTTTTAGGGTTTAGGGCCCCTAAACCCTAAACCCTAAACCGGGCTATAGGACTGAAGGTTTAGGGTTTTAGGGTTTAGGGTTCTAGGGCCGAAAGTTTAGGGCTTTAGGCCTTTAGGGTTTTAGGGTCTGGGGTTCAGGGTTTAGGATGTATAGGGTTTCGGGTTCAAGGCTTTAGGGTTGAAGGCTTAGGGCTTGAAGTTTGAGGGCTTAACAGGTTCTGGGTTCATGGCTTAAGGGCTGCAGGTTTAGGGGTTGAAGGTTTAGCGCCTCGGGGCTTACTTTCGAGCTTGAGGGCTATTGGCCTTTAGGTTTCAGGGCTTAGGGCTGTAGGTTTAGGGTTTGGGGCTTGAGGGTTCATGGTTTCAGGGCTCGTAAGGTTTAGAGGTTTAGGGTTTCAAGTGTTGGACTCGCGGCTTAAGGACGTTACAAGCTTCAAATTCGTAGTTCTTTGGGCCTGGTCGGGGCTGGCGTTTTAGGGCTTCGGGCTTAAGGATTCTATAAGCTTCGGCATTGCTGTCCAAAGGCTTGTACCAGTGTTAATGTAGGGTGTGGGTTGCAGGTTTTGGAAGATGTTATGGGGTTGGAGAACAAGTCGCTCTCTGGTCATGGACTCATGGTTCACAAGAGACACCAAGCAGTCCTGCGAGCTCGCACAGGCTTCGCATTGCCACTCTTGCGGCGAACTGCAGCATCAGCTGGCATCATTTGCCTCTCGAACCTTGCATACAAAAGCCTTTGAACTCGGCGACAAGACTCTGAAGGACAGAACCCTCTGCAGCCGCTTGGTGCCCCTTCTTCTAGCCTTTCCAAGAATGCTGTCTTCATGAAGCTCAGCGGTTTGCGCTTTAAGGCTTAAGGACCTTGGGTATTTTGAGGCCACAGGTTTAATCGGGGTAGGCATTAGAAGGGGCCCCCACCCTGTAATAGTGGTATAATAGGAATATAATAGGGCCCTAAAAGAAATCCTATAGTCACTATTACAGGGTGGGGGCAGCTTCTAAGGTAGGCATGTGAAAGTTTTGGGGTTGAGGAGCTTCAGGGTTTAAGGCTTACATTCACAGAGCCTTGGGGTGTGGTTTCGGATTTGAGAGTCGGCGAAGAGCTCTCCCTGCTTCTTGGACCATACTTTACCAGAGCTTGAGCCATCCAACGAAGGCAGCTGCGCCGGCGAACCCCCAACTCTCAAAACCCCAAATCCCCAGATCTTAAGCTCTGCCTAGAAGCCTGGGCCTAAGCTGCAATCCCTTCCCAAAGTAAACCCCTTAGCCCCCCAAACTCTTCAGAAACCCAACAAAACCCCACTAAAGCTCTACTAAGTACTTACTAGTTATGCCACCTGATCCTTCAAATTAAGGGCGCTAACTATCAATAACAGAAGCACATTGTACATCTGCGCCGTTCACGGCCCCTATTTCGATGTTCATGGGTAGTTAAGAGTAGGGTAATAAGTAGGATAACTATAGTTGTAACTTGTATTAGGGGACTTATAACTCCACCTATAACTGCCCATGAACCTACCCTTTATAGGGGTCGTTTAGAACTCAGGGTTGTACTTGTCACCCCGAGGCTGCGTCGTTCCTTAGCAGAATATATACCCAAAGTTAAATCGGTGATATGTGATATGTCTGATATGTGACACAAGAACGAGAATGTAATCTAGATGTATGCACATGTTGCTTTCGTTATGTACTATGCACTGTTATATCAGATTATGTATCTAGCTTATGATTTATGTGCAATAGTCTTTGGCATATGCCATATATCTTAAACTTTATGCTATATATCCTTTTACTGTACAATTATACATAATGTGTACGATGTAGTATTGACTATATGTTGTACTGAAATATGTAAATAAATAAACAAAAATATATCTATGTGTATGCATATATATATATATGTATGTATGTGTGTGTGTGTGTTGGGATATACAGAATATATCCAAGGTCACATGTGTCATATAGTACATAGAATGTATCATATCAGGCCCTCGGCGTCCCTTTGCGTACAAGCAGCCATGCGAGGGAAGCGGATGAAGTGGTTGGCGATCCCAAGGTAGTACCGTCCGCTGGTGTAGGGCTTTGCCTCGACCGTTTCGGTGATCCTCAGACTGGCACACTGCAGGGTTGGGGGTTCGGGGTGTAGGATTTAGGATAAGTGGTGACCGGTTCTCTTCCTGAGTGTATGCTCACCTGCGTGTATGTTGCAATTTGCTCAACCGGCATCATGCACAGGATATTGAAACTTACCAAAACATGTCGTAAACTTTTATGCGCAGAGAATGCTGATATCGAAGATAGGCTTCTGGAGTCTGGAGTGGCTTGGGCCTAGGTGGTTTTGGATCTGCAAGCGCTGGCATGAAAATTCCTACGGAGGAACTATTGGCATAGAGCTGCAGGACATGCGATCGACTCATGGAAGATCACATGTGCTTTGGCGTGTCATCGTCTTGGCTGAAGGCCGGCGACATGTCGGAATTCTTGTTCTATAAGGTCTGGGTCATGGGTTAATGAACTCAAAACCCTAAACCCGAAGCCCTAACCCTAAACCCCAACCCTGAACTGTGAGGCCTGCGAGAATCCTTCGAACCCTAAACCCCGAACCGTAAACCCTGAGCCCCAAATCCTGAACACTAAACCGCCCTCATTCAGAGAGATATCGGCACTGCCGCTAAGTAGGCCCAAGCTCCACAGTATAGGACCCAGAGCGGGGGGACATCAATGGGACATTCTACTAGGTCTTAATCATATATGACATAATGAAAGAATATTATGTATTATATTGTATGTATGTATACTGTGGATAATGTGTGTATATATATAACATACATATGTGTATATATGTATATATATATATATATGTCGAATTAACTATCTATGTTTAGTTTATGACGGCAATACCTTCGAGATTGGAACTAACGGTTTTAGACGCATACTATTCAGGCGATAACATAGCTGGTGCGAGAACAACTGGGGACGAAGAACAGTCTGAATGCCCCTAAGCACGTTTCGCAGTTAAACGATTGGGTTGCATGCCTCTGTTGGCCCTCAACCTTGCTGCACAGGGCTAAGTAAGTCTCAAAACAGTAACGGAAACTGACAGAGAATGTCGACCCACACGACATGTTCATAGTCTCGCCACCAACAGGCTGTGGACAGCAAACTAGGGCACAAGGGATATGTTCAAACAGCTCTGAACAACTTGAGACTGACAAGGCTGCCGATACAACTCAAGATTAGGGGATGGTCCATGATGCGTTTATTCGACGAGCACAACAATTGCCTAGTTCCCGAAACCATCCTCGATGAAGCAGAGCTTCGGAGTATATTGGGATAACAGCCGCCTTAACCCGGAGTCTCGGTATTCTGCACAGAACAGTGACATAAGCATCCCCGATAGAACTCGAATGACGCGAGATCGAGGTCTGAAAAAGAGTGCTGCGTGCAGATCTTACGGTTTTCGAGCTGTTCTGAACATAAATATGTTGGGCCCTTTACATATAAGCCCTGTTGATCTAAACCTTGTGGTTCTGGTTCAGCGCAAAAGGTTAAGGATTCTTGAAGCCCCGAAACTTGGGTTCAGGTTCCAAAGAGTGATCGAACATCGGAAGAGCAGCGGCACATGTGCGGCAGAGGCGCTTGCTGTAGTTTAGACCATACTCCTGCAAGTCAGCTCGGGAGTTGCTAGAACATGGGGCTCTCCTAGAACAGGGGGCAGATCATATACTGATATAGTGACCGTGGTGGGGTAGATCATATATACTTATAGTAGAGGGACCATGAAATTATGAAAGGATATTGATATTGTGACTTGTTCTTCGACATTTACATTAGGGCTCACTAGGTCACTAGGGTTCTCTGGTCTTCACTATCGACTTCAGTGGGTGCAGCCCCAAACACGGCAGGGTTTTAGCATAAGTCCCCAGAACAAAACCAAAATTCTACCCTCACCAAGATTCCGAACACGAGCCCTTCATACACCCCCTAACTATCTAGCAAAAGAAAGTAGGACTGCATGTTTAGGACCCTCCTGAACAATGAGGTACTATACAGACTATACTGCTTGTTGATCCGGCTCCATGCACAGGCTCATGTTAGGGTAACCCTAAACCCTAAACCCTAAACAATAAGGCCCGTGTTGAATCTGCCGGGCTGCTTGGTACTCCAGGGAGTCGAAGCTGAAAATGAGCCTCAAGGGCTCGAAAACTGCTGACCGAAGCATGTCAGACTGTTGATGATGTGAATCCTGCATGACCCCAAGTACCTTTAAGGGGCTCCTTTAAAGGATCTTTAGGGTTTCTGGGTTTAGGGTTTAGGGGTATAAATCCTGCATTACCTTAAGGACCCTAAACTATGGGAATTATTATGGGTGATGCAGGATTTATATCATCAACCGGAGGACCTGCACTAGTCATGTAGCGGCCTAAATAGTTACCTATATACTAGCTTGGTGGTTCCTTTAAAGGGCCCCTATATGAGGGATCTATACTAGGGCTCTATGGTATAGGGGCCTAAAGAATTACCTGTACTGTTTTGGGGGCTCCGAATAAATATTATAGTATAATTATAATGGGCCCCAAAAACCCTGTTCTAATTGTTAAGGCCCCTGTATTAGCCATCCTCGTAGTACATTGTAGCAGCAGTAGTAGCAGTAGTGCAATAGTAGCAGGAGCAGGACCAGACGCGGTAGCTGCAGTGGCAGTCGCAGGCGCAGTGGCTGCAGCAGCATCAGCAGCAGCAGTGGCAGGAACAGGAGCCGGAGCAGTAGTTACAGTAGTAGTAGTAGTAGTAGTAGTAGTAGTAGTAGTAGTAGTAGTAGTAGTAGTAGTAGTAGTAGTAGTAGTAGTAGTAGGAGTAGTAGTAGTCGTAGTAGTCGTAGTAGTCGTAGTAGTAGTAGTAGTAGTAGTAGTAGTAGTAGTAGTAGTAGTAGTAGTCGTAGTAGTCGTAGTAGTCGTAGTAGTAGTAGTAGTAGTAGTAGTAGTAGTCGTAGTAGTAGTAGTAGTAGTAATAATAGTAGTTTCCGTCGCCGTCGTGGTTGTTGTTAGATTTCGGGATCTACCCCCGCCGGGTCCGCCGAGACCCCCACATTGAGCAGATCTACACACAAACCGGCGTTTGATGCGACGTTTGGATAACTTGTATTTATGGAGACAAACCAAAACCAGACTCTGCCAGTATAAGGAGTCTGCAACATTGCAGTTGGCCCTTCACCCACTGACATAAGGCAGGCAACAGTACCACCAAGGCAATGCCCGCGACGACCAGCACCGGCCAGAGACACGCCTCGCGGAATGTTCAAACACACAGAAAACAAGCAATGAATTAGGCTCTTCCTTAACCCTGAAGGACCTACCTTTTTAAGGACTTATACATGTAAATCATAATATGAACCCTAAAAAGGGAGGTTATTCAGGGTCAAGGTTGTGCTTTGGGGTTCGGTGCTTACCAGCACTCCAGCAACCTCCAGGGTTTTCAGCAGACTTCACGCCTCAAACGGCAAACGTTGAGAGACTCTGAGCAACCTAGCAACCTAATAATTCACAAGATTCGGCAACTGCTAGCTGCTAGTGGCTGCTACGACGGGATCCAACCCAACCCTACTTAAACAGATATGGAGCCCTGACAACTTAGCTCACAACCCTCAAACCGACACCCAAACCTTGCACTCCAAATACCAGGTCAAACAAGACTTCAACCTCCCTCGAAAAGGCCTGGTTCATGGTCTCGTGTCCGACGCGGCAAGCTCCATCAAATCGCAGAAGATACACTTGTCGGTTCAGGGTTGTGGGTTTCGGGTTTAGGGTACCATAGAGCTTAGGGATAACAATGCCGGAGTAGACTTGGACTGTTGCCGCTCGATCCACTGAGCGGTTGTATGATAGTTCGATGGTTTCGCGCCTGTGTTTGCCGTTGTCTGTGTTCCCTTCAGTCGTGTTAAATGCGGTACAGAAGTCTCGGGGTACTTACCACCTACAGATTTATTTGCTATCGTCCTTACCATCGGAAGATTTGTGCAGTTGCAACTAGCATTTCAGAGACCTGAACTCGTATTTACCACTTATGGCCTGGAGGCGGACAGAAAAGGCCACAAGCCAAGAGCAATCAGCCCGTGAGGTCACGCATCTGCGACTAGACGCCAGACCCTAAGGCTCCATGTACCCTTATAGTATATACTTAGGCCTTAAAGTACCTATATAGGGACCCCTTGAAGGCTTAAGTATCTACCATAAAGTTACAAGGAGCCTTTGGGAGAGTACCCAAGGAATAAAGAGGGAAAGGGAATGCGGGCCTGCTCTGGGTCCTAGGCGAACAAAGTACAAGCTAACTCCCTACGCTTGTTCAAACATCTTACCCCTGTGGCATCCACGGACAAGGAGCAGATAACGTGAACATGCCAACTACAATGTCAAGATAAACTGACTTTGTCCAGCTCTGTGCCTGCAACATGTTGTAATATGATATTATCACGATCATGATCAACACCAAGATCGACATCAACATCGTTAGCGCCGCCCTCACCACCACCCCGGTGTTCGTGTTTCAGTCTGGTCGTCATCCTCAGCTTCACCCGTGATAGTTGCAAGCATCATTGCGCAACCATCCTGCAGACAACCGTTAACAATGTTAAAATTATCATGCCCAACACCACCGCACATCGCACCATCACCATCAGCTCGAGTACCTGGCGGTCTTCGGGCAGTGGGCCTACAAACGCTGCCGCGGCCGGCTGTGCGCCCTCACAGGAGAAGCTTTTTAGTTTGTCCAATTTAAGGTTTTGGGCTGAGTGTTAAAGGACATTGGACGGAAGCGGACTATTGAGAACAGGTTTTGGCACGGTTTGGTTTACCGTTTAAGGGTTGTGGGATGGTTCGGGGCGATTTTCGATTCGCTGTACACGTGCTCTAGGGGAATGTTGATACTGGTGCCCAGCATCCGTCCCTGTACTCATAGTTACGTTCGTCCTGTGGCAAACCAAGATCACTTGGTTCCATCACTGTGGGGGGGGCTGAAACTCTTAGAACAAGACATGGGTAAAAAAAACTCATGGTGGATGGCTCACCTTACCCATTACTTATTACCTAAACGACAGAATCATAACTTTGCAACCGCACACCGTAACTCTCCAGCAAGATACTTGGGTAAACTCAGGATGCTGTGGGTGAAAACCGGGATGAAGAGAGTTGAAAGCAATCTCAAACCACACGAGCATTGGGCTTTGACATTAGTTCTGTATGGGTTCGTGTTTCGTGTGTGTTCTTTGGGCTTGGTTTGGGCTTGCGGCTGCTCGGACAAAACAAACCTTAAGACCCAAAGTCCAGCACTTGTTGTGGGATCTCAAGGAGGAGTTACCACACTCGCACTCCATTGCCTGCTGCAGACTACATAATGACGAAAGACTGCAAGGGGACTCCCTGTTGCATAAGCTGCAGCAGTGTCTCGGCCTTTGGGCGAGTATAGGTGTTTAGGTTTTACATGGCTCTACCATAGACGAGCTGCCTCTGTGAGCGACAGCCTCGCATCGTGGGGCTCCGGCGGCCTAGGTGCGTGTGACATCCAGGGTTTCAGTTTGGCCAAGGCTCGTGCAAAAACACGGCGGGTGTGTAAATAGGCATCTCCTCGTTCCAATCCAGTGGGCAAAAGGCCATCATCTTGATAAACGGTTTAGCTCCAAGTGCGAAACGAACAGAGCTGTAAACAAAAAGGCTCCAACAGCGATTCAATATAAGCTTTGCGACGAGTGCCTGAAGGTTACAGAAGCTGGAGCCACGGACCCGAAACCATGAGCCAGCATACTACGTCAACCCAAATCTCATCACTATCAGGGCCATTACTCGTCAGAATAACTTTGCACTCAAATTCCTGAAACCTGAACCCGTCTAAACCAGCCCCGACAACAAAAACTCTAAATTAATAACCCCACTCCAAAACCGTGAAATGAAATCTGAAACCCTGAACCTACGAAGCCCCATGTCCTAAAACCATATATGGTACCTTTACAGAACTGTTGAGAGAAACTTTGGCGTTGCCCTTAATGTGCCCGAACCTAATGACCAATGCTACTCCTCAAGGCTCTATGCTACTGGTATGATGATATCCTGTTCAACTTGCAAGGCCCCCGTTACTCCTTAAAGACCCCTGCACAGGGAACCGGCAACCGAACCCCTACATTGATGGTTGCATGCGGCTTATGCTGGAGTCAGGCCTCGCGAAGCTTTTGCTACTTCTCGCGGCGGGCTGTGTTGTCGCTTCCGGCATCCCTTCGATTCCAGGTTCAGGGTTCAAGGTCTTCATTTCGCATTTGTGGTGTGCAGATGGGCTTGCAGAAATCGGATATGCACTCTTCCCAACCTTACAAAGACAACCTTCGCTTTCAGGCCGCGCTATTTCCGTGGCTTGGGCCGCGCGGGGCGTCTGCTTGCGCTTCCGCTTCTCCGCCTTTTCAGCTGCCCGTGGCTTTGCTTTGGCCGCCGTTCTTGCCAGGGCGTCAGGCTTGGCCGGAGCCTTCTTGTAGGCTTTTTAATTCGCCTCCCCTGCTTCTGTGGCAACCCGACAGAAGCCAGAGACTAGGCGTGCACATGCTGGCAGCCAAAGGCCTTGTCACACAGTACCTTGAGGAAGAAAGCTGGAATAATACTGATAAAATATAATGGAATGAGTTTAGACCTACACCCTAACAGGAACAGGTTTGGGTGCCCTGGCTGCCTCAAACGGCATAGGGGTGGGAAAGAAAGAGGAAAGTCCTCCACAATGGGGCTATAACAGCTATCTTCGCCATGTTGCGTTACACCAGAAAACTCGCTATCGCTAGATACTTTCGCCTCTGCATCACTTCCGGCCCTGATCCCTAAACCCTAAACCCCAAAACCCTAAACCCTGAACCCCAAAACCCAAAACCCTAAACCCCAAAACCCTAAACCCTAAACCCTAAACCCCAAAACCCTAAACCCTGAAGCCCCTGGGCCCTAAACCCTAAGCTTCCCGCGGTTCCAGTCCAAGCTCCGGCTGTGACACGTCGGACAGCTGGCGCCTTGGTGAGGCGCAAGAACGAATTATAGGTACCATAACCCCAATTAGGGTCCCTATTAAGGTACCTATAAGTCTGTTCCATTAGGGTTTACTATACTGAACTTAGAACCCTAGCTAAAATTTTGATTTTAGCTGTTTCTCAGGGATTATAATAACCAAAAAATAAATAAAAGTTATTTCTACTAGACCCAAGAGTAACCTAGGAATGAAAAGGGTGCCCTTTTTGGTTTAAGGGGGCTTATAAGGGAACCTGAACCCTAAAAAAGGGAATAAGGGCCTACTCTAGGTCCTAGTCTAAGTACCCCTAAGGAGCGGCTTAGTGGTTCAGGGTTTAGGGTTATGGGCAAGAAGACCCCTGGTGAGCATCCGCCCTGCGACAGTTGGGATGATAATGCGGATCTGCATCTTAAGGCTCGTCATCCCTAATCCCTAAACCCCCAAACCCGAAACCCCAAGCCCTTATCCGCGAAACCGAAATGCTAATTCCTGAAACCCGACACCTGCAAGATCCTCAAGCCCTGAACCCACGATTTAAGAAAGGCCATATCCTTTTAAGATACTTTCCTGGGTCTCCGGACATCTCTGGCACCCGCTCCGGCGTGGCGTCCATGGAGGCGCGCACGTTGAGAGCGCCTGCCGTAGGTCTTCGGTTTATAGGGTTTATAAGGGGATCGGGGTCTGGGGGCTTGGGGTTTTGTGGTTTGGGGATTTGAGGTTTAAGGTTTGTGGGTTCAGTGTTTGGGATATAGGAATTCGGGAGGTTTAGGGTTTATAGGCTTCAGTGTTTGGGGTCGATGGCTCAGGGGTTTTCATGTTTAGGTAGTTAGGATAGGCCTTGCCCATTTTGGGTAAAGCACTTAGAGAAATAACATCTTAATATATTATTGTGGAAATGAGTGACAATGCAAGTGTTGCAACAACAGGTTATGATCTTGATAAAGAAATCGAAAATGGAATAAATTTAATAAAAGATGACATAAGAAATTGCAAGAATTGTAAACTGATACGTTATCAGTTGAAAAGTAATTTTAGTCCATACTATGCCCCCATAAATTGAATAAACCTAACCTTGCCCGTTTTGGGGGTGTGGGTATTCAGGTATCGATTATTCATAAATTGGGAATAATACTTGTCCATCCTGGGCAATTGCACCTTGAAGTAGGACATTTCTTTATGGTAATGTGTTTTGGGATATACTGGCTACTATTTGGGCGGTGGTGGTGCAATTACCCAAAATGGGCAAGGCCTATCCTAATTTAGGTACGGTTAGGGTTTAAGGGGGCCTGCCCCAGATTGCCCCCGTACCCAACAAAACCCATCTGGGGGCTCGGTTGCACTTCCCATTATCTCGGAGCACACCGGTTCTGGTGCTTCGCATCGTACTTCTCCTGCTGATTAAACATCTGATTGATTTGCCTCCTGCGGTCATGCAAAAACTTATAACAGTTTTGATCTGTTTGATTCGCTCCTGCCTCTGGTGATTTTTCAGGTGGGGCGAGGTTCAGGCGCGTTGCATGTGCTTGAGGTTGAAAAGCCTCAGAACAGCAGGCTATGCGAAAGATGCAGGCACTCAGATTTTGAGCCGTTGGTACATGCCCGATGTACGCCCCGCACGAAAATTCTGAACCCTAAAGCTATATACAGCCCAAACACTCACAACACTCTCTGGATCCCAAACTCTATAGGTCTTGAATCTGCGCTAAACTCAAAAACCCTAGACCGCAAACCCTGGAGTTAGTTCGAAACCTGTGCCCTTACTACGAAGCATCAAAATATGAACTCCAAACACCAAAAGACGAAAACTGAAGCCCAATATAGGGGCCGCACTGATTGGAAAACGCTTCAATGTACTCATGCTGAATAACGAACCCTGCAGAATAGTTTCATCAGTTTTTCAGGCTTCTGTTACGTGAGTAGTTGTCAAAATTAAGGTCCCTTTTGGGTACCCTAAATAATGGGTGCCGTACGGGACCATGATTTCGACAACTACCCATGTTAAGCTCAGCCATGCCCCCTCCCCCAGCCCCATCTCCCAGCACCTTTGGAGGATCGCCTCCGACCTGTCTATTAAGAACCCTCCCCCTGGTTTAGGGATTTCGGTGGTTTAGGAATTGGGGGTTTAGGAGTTTAGGGTTTAGTACCCACCTAGTCGTTTTATGGTTGGGATCTGCTATATTGGTACCCTACAAACGGGGTTGGGGTACCGGGCTTAGGCTCAAGGCTTTCAGGTCTAAAACTTCTGGGCGTTAAATTCGGAATTGAACTGGGTTGGCCTTTAAACACCCTGAAAAATTATGTACAGGATCCCTTATCAACCCAAATAAGGAAAATAAAACATGTCCCAAAATCCAACCTAGTGAAATGTAGGGTTCTGTGCTTCGGGTTTGGAAAGCTTAAGGGTCTGATTCGTGTCATAATTACCCTCAATAACTTTCTTTCGTGGTGCCTTATTCCGGTTGGGGCCTCTCAAAGGGCCAAACCGAAGCACGCTGAGTAGGACAGAAGTGCCAGCTCTGTAGGCTCTTACAGTTGCGCTGTCGTTCTTAGACGCACCCTGGGAACCGAAAACATAAGTAAGATCTTCATATCGACAATATTAACCGACATTCCCCAGACCCTCCATCTACCCTGTATTAGCCCCTCAGAGCCCATTCTTTGGGGCCATATACGCCTATTTGAGGGCGCAAGGAGGGTCCTGGTTCTTTCGTGCAGCAGAGTCGCTTGTCCTCCTCTCTTCCTTCGCGGAAGAGCTCTCTGCCTGCTCAATGGCTTTGGTCTTCGGTTGCTACCTAAAGGCTCATACCCTACCCCTTCTTTTTGGCGGGTACGTAGTTCTTTAGTCAAGATCTGTTATGTAGAAAAGTCGTCATCCCCGCAATACGGGGTAGGCTATGAGCCTCTTGGTGTGCGGCTCGAGGGGCTCAATGTTCAAGGTTTGCTACAGTGAACTACCAAAACCTACTTTTCTGTTGTAATCAGACTCCCATGTGTGTTTTACCCTCGGGAAACCGGCTTTTCTGTAGGCTCCCTTGCAGTTCTGACTATATGAGAACTTGTAAGAAGAACCTACCAAAGATGCTGTGGTAGCTTAGGGTAGGGTTTGGGTGTACCTGGAGATTTACTTTTAAGGATCCACCCTACGGCTCCATGTATCTACCTAGTATATACTGAAGCCCTACACTACCTGTACAGGAAACCCCTCTAAGGCCTGAGTACATTCTATGTAAATGTATGCATATGGAGCCTCTGGGCCAGGCACCCAGACTTCTATTCCTTTGTGATTGCGGTTTGGAATTTCGGGTTTTCGGTGTTGGTTTCGCAGCGAACTTTGTTTGGCTATTGTCTAGGAAAGCCATGCTCTGTTTTCGTCCATCCAAGGATAAAAGGAGGGACCCTTAATAAGGACCCCTAGGTATATACCCTTAATATAGCTATATATACCCATTAAATAGCCCATTATAGGGTCGGGGTCCCCATTAAGGGTCCCTCCTTTTCCTCTTTGAGTCCATGTGTGCAGAGGGAAGCACTGGCACTTGGAAGATGGCGGCTTCCGGAATTGGGACTGAATGGTCCCCTCTTGCAGCTGAATCTTCTTAGAAACCCTAAACCCTAAACCCTAAATCTTCTTGCTTGCCTTGTTTGGCCTTAAGGGGTCTACGAGTTTAGGGTTTGGGGTCGAGGGTTCTGTATCCAAGGATCACTTTAGCTGGTGCGTCACAACAGGAAGCACAAAGGATCCGGAGGGCAGCGGTACGGTTGAGGATGGCCAACGACGTGGGACGCACAGGGTCAAACCGAAGGGCCCAAGCCCCCATGAACTCTAAACGTTAACCAAAATCCATGTACCCAATTAGTACATACTTTGTGCCCATTGTACCTATTTTGGGAGTACTTGCAGGCCAAAGTATATACTATTTGGGCACATGGACCCTTAGGGTAGTGTTCCTTGGCTCATAATCAGAAATGCTCGACTAGCTTCAGGCTTGAGGTACTTGCCTGAATTAGAGAAAGAACCCCATGAAATTTCAGAACAGATAAGCACACCCGTTCTGTGGAGAACCCTTTTCAACAACGCCCCATAAGTCCACTGTCCGCGGAGCTGCACCCCCCTCAGCCCTAACGCCCATGCCTCGAAGCCCCTTGTGGTAACTAAACATGAGCCTTGTGCTAACCCTGAATCACCCTGCTAACCTTTAACTTTAAAATGAAACCCAACGCCTTGATGACCATCTGCTTGCCATTGTGAGGAATGCCAAGTCCTTGGGCGTGTGGAAAGCGCTTCGGTCAAGGGTTTTGGGCTGGAGGCAATTAAGCGATTTCGTCGTCGAGTAAACGGGACTTTAATGATTGGACTAGTGTCTAGTATGATTACATAATGACTAAAACGGTTACACCTACGTTTGAAACATTTACGATTTCAGGTTTCGGGGGCTGATGATTCGTTCTATATAATATACATATATATATATATATATAAGGATCCTATAAGCACAAGTTTATGCTTTAAAGCTTTTGCAACAGCGTTGTGCAGTCGGATTTTAGGGTGCGATGCTTGAGGCCTCGTGCAGGAGTGCTAGGGTATAGCATACCTGGGCTCAGGTCTTAACTTGGATTTTTGAGCGGTATTTGTCTGCCATACTTGACTGCAGATTCCCTGGGTGTGAAGAGGGCTTGGAGTTTAAACCCTAAACCCTAAACTCCTAAATTCCTACATTTATCGTTTAAGGTATGCTCCTTGCCGGACGTCGTGCCAGCTGTCGGGGCTTACACATCGGCTTAAATCTGCATGCATCCGGAAGGAAACACGTGCAGCAGAAGCCGCTCATCTTGAAGCAACCCTGGCAATAATTGAGAAATGCACCCTTAACTGTCCCTTTTCAACTCATAATAGTGGTGTTGTTGAGTTCAAAGGTTTTGGAGTGACATAATACAGGCTTCGGGCGAATGGAGGCCTGCTCAGAACCCAACATGTCGCAGGACAGCGAAACCCTGCCTATAGTATAGCTCTTTTTGTTGATTCAGCGAGTTGTACAAGTAGGGTCGTACAAGGTAATTTAAGACATGAACTGCGCTGGGGAATATTGGTAAACCCTAAGTTGGCCTTACTCACCCTGGGTCCGGGCATTGTAGGGCCGACCGAGGTTGTCAATAGTAAGGGGCCTTGTATTATAAAGTGCTGTAAGGCTTTGTTCTACAATGATTTTCGAAAGGGTTTGGTAGGATCTATATGGTTTTCCGGGGGAAGGATCTTGTAAGGGTGTTACAAAGCACGTATGGCTTCTTTTCTCCGTTGTCCCTCTGCTTCGAGATCGGGATCATGGCTTTGACAATCCCATCGATCTCCCGCGCCCACCTTGGCCAGCAACTCGGGCTACTAGGGTTTACCTAGAGGGTCATACCCTTCCCCTTTTTTAAGGCGCCTACTTTTTAAGATAGCAGATCCAAATCCTAACCATAAAACTATCCTAAAAAAGTAGTAGGGTATGAGCCTCTAGGTAGGGCATAGGGTTTAGGGTGCGTTGCTTCGACCTGCTAACATCTGTCAGGGGTATCGCGCAACCCACCCCTGCCCCCCCCATGCCCAGCATTCTTGTTCGGGGAAGCGGGCCAAAGCGAGATGCAAGATGCAAGATGCAATAGAGCGGGTGATATAGCACTAGCCCGAGGATCAATGATCATCTTATGCAGACATCGGACTGCTGTTCGTATGCTCCTAAGCCAAACCCGGCTTTGCGAAGCTTGCGAGTGGGAACCTATCAGTTTTCGGATCATGGAGCATCCCACCATTTACCGGGAAGCTTTGGGAATGGAGCCTTGAGGAAGGGAACTATACACGATTTGCAGCTGCTCTGGCTCCGGTCCCTCGGAGAATTTTAGCCATAAGCCCAGTCCTTCTCCTACTTAATTCCGAAGGGACCCCGAGAAACCCAAGGGTTATGGATGTAGTAGTGCAGCTGAGGGTTTTGGGTTCGGGGGCGAAGCAAAGCAAAACCCTAGGCTTAAGGGCAGCTACGGGTTCCGCTCTAGGGGCCAAAAACATGTCAAACACGCAAAATTCCGGCTGCGCAGGATCGTTGGGTCGAGAATTCAACGGTCAGGGTCTCCCCGAAAGCCTAAACGCCTAATCCCCAAGCCTAAAACCCGCGAGCCCAGGCACAGAATGCGGCCGTCATCGGGATGGATCGCCCAAACGAAGCCAACGCCTCCCACGCAAAGCCTTGGACCAGGCCGCAGAAAACTGTGCCAAACTATATTAACAGTAATGATGACAATGTGTGTAATACCAACAATAACAATCACACTAACAATGAGAATAATAACGACATATAACGAACACAAACACACCCCCGAAGTTTGCAGAAACCCTGAGTTCTGCAGCGCCACCCTGCACACCCACACCCACACCCCCCCACAGGATTCTTTCGTCCTGCTGGGCTCGGGGTTTCAAGGACTTGCAGATGCAAGGCTTCGGGTCTACCAGGAACCCCCCCCAAGGGCCCTTCAGTAGAGTTCTTATGACCCGTAATAGGGGGTTTCTGCGACATATTAAAGGATACTTGGGGGGTCTAGGTAGAGTCTAATACATGTACCTGGACCCCCGAAGTATGTAGAACAATAGCCTTTTATCGGTGTTGGGCCGCTATGTTTACCAATTTTTGGGGGGGCCTCGGGTAGGTATATCGGTATATACACTCAGAAAACTTGAAGATATGGCACTTTACGGGCTTATGATATGGGGTCTTGGACCTGCATGGAACCTTACACTTACAAATCGATGGCTGCGCTGATGTAACGAACGTGAGGTGTCTGCAGCCGAAAGCCCAATAAAGCCTACAAGCCACATACACTCCCCACACCCCGACAAAGCCCCACGCCAGCAAAACGCTGCACCCCTAGATTTAGCCTAAAACCCCAAAGCCCACTGAAGCCCAGGAGCCAGTTTACTTCTCGGCTCTGGACGACACACAGCTGGAGAGCCTTAGCTTGTTGTCGCTGCTTGGTTCCACCGACTGCTCAGGTATAATACCACTGGATTTAGGATTCAGGGTTCGGGGTTTGCAGCTCTAACAGTAGAGGCTTGATGAGTGTATACTTAGGGGGTGGATTAGCTGAAGCTTGCAACTTACCGAGATTTCGGACCGCACCAAATCCTTGTATATCCCGGACTCATGCACGACCCATGCGTGCTTTGCTGAACGTTAGCACCAAGCCCTGCCTGCACAGTCTTATCACTTCGAGGGAAGATCCTTGGTGAAGTCGGCTCCATAGTTATGCTGAAGCCTTAAAACCTAAACTGTCTAAGCACGCCTGAGCAAACCCTGTGGCAAAATCTGATCCTTCCAAGGCAGGTCGTTTTCATCGGCAGTTCCGCTTGTCGGGTCTTCTGGGATTGCAGTATTATAGTTGGAGGTTGGCGCAAATCAAGAAGCCGGCAGCCCGACAGATTTGTCGAACCCAAACCCTGAAGCCCAAACTTGGGGCCCTCTGGGCAGCAGCATTCTAGTTGCAACATGTGTTGCAAGATTGTGGCGAACATGAGAAAGTACAGATCGAAAGGTATCTGCGCGCTTGAGCTTGTCTTTTACATGGTTAAGCATGTTGCGTAAGTGCTGAGTTCCAAACCTCCTGATTTGAGTGTGTGTGCTTGTGTGATTTGCGGTCCGGACCTAAATTGAAAATTGAGACTGCAGCATGACCAACGACATGTTGTGGTCCACCATGTGTGTCCGGGAAGAATTCTCCGAGTGGGTTCCTTCCAGAAATGCCCTTTCTCGACGTCTTGGAAAACCCTGCTGTCGTTCAGTAACGTGCTTCGATTTTGAAACGATCCACAGTGTTGTTCGAGGCGACTGATCCCATTTACCCTAGATATTCACGCCTCAGGATTGATGTACTCAAAACACGACCGAGGGGTAACCTTGTGACGATCATGCTGTTGAAGGTGAGTGCCTCGAACTCCGAACCCTTAATAAAGCTATTATATACCCATTATATAGCCCATTATAGGGTCCCCATTAAGGGTCCCTCCTTATCCCCTTTGAGAAGTTTGGCTGGAACATGGAGACCGGCCCCAGGGCTATGACCTATCCCGGCCATATGCGTATCCCTGCCAAATTTGGTTTCTGATCACTACACCGCAAACCCCAAACCCTAAACCCTAAACCCCGAAACCCCAAAGAACCGAGGGTCGATGTTGGGCAAAGTTCGCTGCCAAAGCCATCGGCTGCTGCGTACGTCACGCGCATGAAGACCTATGGAGGCTACCAGGCATACGGTTTTGGCATCTGATACGGTGCCTTGTAGACCATGGGGAAGCAGCTCGCGGGTAGTGTCGGTGGGGCTATGATACAAAAGCCACTGATGGACAGTTTGGCTCCTCCATGGCCTTCTCTGATCGAACCTGGTTTGTGGAGCAACTCCGCACCCGAGCTTCAGTGGGTTCGCGCCATTTCTGATGCATTTCTGTGCCCTAGAAAGCCTCAACCACGGGCCCTAACAAGTCCAGAACAGTAATTACTCGTTCCACTCAGGGGATCTTTCAAAATAGAAAGCCGGTGCAAAGGCACACCATCTTGCCCCATAAAGTGGCAGACACTTTGGTTTGTATTTTGTGTTTTTTTGGGGGGTGGTGCCAACTGTATATCCCCAGAAGATAAAGGTAGCTCTCCCCAAATGTTGAGCAAAGGGAGGTCCCTTCCAAGCATGATACTTCCGAAGCCCGTATTTAACACCATAAAGAGCAAAACATTGCACCGGAACCTCCGCGATCTCCGTCGAACACCACAGCCAGCACAACCTACTGGGACGGCTGTAGCTTAGACCCCAAAGTTTGAACCCTAAACCAGAAGTCACAGTTTACGGTTTCGGTTTGGGCGTTCAGTTCAGGTTTAGTATTGAGGGTGCTTACATTAGGGTCCTCTCTAGATAGGCCTTCTACGGCGAACAGGGTTCAGGGCGTACGGTACTTCGTGTCTGACAACGCGGAACGGTTCGGGAAGCTCACTCACTCACTCACGGCCGGCGGGCAAACCCGGCGGGCAAACAACCTACCAAGAGCCTGCTGTATTGGTGCATGGCCCCTTTGGGCAACCTGAAAAAAGCGGCGGGCCGACAACACACACATGGGAAAACCGAGCACTTCCGGACTCAGGCTCCTGAACCTGAAAACAGTCTGAAAAATCGAAGAGCATTTGGGGCTCCGAAGACCTAACACTCTTACAAAGGTGTTGAATCCCAAAGCCCCAAAACCCATACGCTGAGATTAAAACCCTACGCGGAGCTTCACATGGACTGCTTCGCATCGAAAGATGTGTTGTGATTCAGTCTTACCCTGAGGTAGTAGGGAATGGAAGAATGGTAGTAATAGTAGGTATAATTGTACCCCATTCCTCCATTCCCTACTAACCCAAGGTAAGTTGTTGGGTGGCCGGGCCACAAACTTGCGACTGCCGGTGCTTACATAAACCAGCGTTCACGGCCAAGGGCGCTTCAGCCCTGTAAGCTAACCCCAGCGGGTCCAAGTAATAGCACAGTATATACTTTGGGGGCCCAAATACCTACTAAGTACCTACTATAATGGTACTAAGTACCTACTATAATGGCACTTGGGCCCTTCGGGTAACATATTATATTGCCCGAAGCCTCACCACCCAGAGCAACTATGCACTTCGCTGTTGCAGGGACTATGCATTTGTACAACACCGACACCTCGGGTTTAGTAGAGGTACCAAACACTTCCTGAACCCTATAAGCTGAAATGAGCTTTCAGTCTGAAGTTTAGATACCCGAACTCACTAAGAAAATCCCCTCACAGCACTAGGATTCCCTAACGAGTTCCCCGAGCTTGAAGACAGCCGCACGCTCGGGCTAGGGTTTATACGGCTTAGGGTTTAGGGTAAGATTCAAGATCCTTCAGGCGAACTGAAGTTCGGATGTCTCCGAGGCACCATCCAACGCCAATTCAGCGAACCTGGTTGGTTTTTTTTTGGAGGGTGCTGAGGCTTGCGCTTGGAGGTGGAAGGTCGCAAGCAGCAGGACTTTTTGCTTGGCGTCTGGGGCTTGCGGATGTTCGGGGAATTTAGCTAGCCAACAGCTCACCAGTAGCCGTCCTGGCTCCTCATCTCCAGTGCCCGGTTTACGGCTTAGGAATTCACGCCTTGTTTTGGAGGGGGGGTTCCCAAATCGCCCGGACCCCTGAAGTTTATGAACCTTACCTATAGTCTCCATTGTAGTCCTTTTTTTTTGGTTAACCAAAATCTCTATTATAGGATCCTAACCATAAAACTGGTCAACCAAAAAAAGGAACTACAATGGAGACTATAGGTACACTCTGAAGGTCCACGTAGTCCTCTTTGGTGAGATGCTCGGAGCTTGGGGAGCGCATTCTGGAGATGCAGGGGTTTAGGGCTTTTTGTCATTTCAGAGCTTCAGACTTAATGTTTTTAGGCTACAAATCTACAAATCCGGGAGGCTGTAACAAACGCTTGCGCATCATCCTGGTCCTATGCAAACTCCTCGAAAATACAACTCCTGATTGCACCACACCCTGATTGAGCCCTCTCCGAATCTTTGGGAACAGAATCTAAATGATGCTAAAGTCCAAACGCCTCAAACAGACATCGGGCCGTGGCACAGCTGACTCGTTCCACTGCGGTGCCCAGCCGCGGCGCGAACAACTCACCTGCTTCCGTTGCGGAGCTTAGAGCAGCCCACGACACTGATGATTTAGAGCTTTGAGGTTTTTGGGTGCCAGGTCTTAGCAGCAGCAAGGATTACGTTTTGAGCGTCTGTTTCGACTGGTCTGTTTATCCAACGGGTTCATTCAACCCGACAGCTATCCGTGCTCTGCCCCAAGGATCAGGGTGCATGGTGATTAGGTTGAAATTCACAGCAATAACTGCATCTTCGTATAGGATCCATCTTCCTGGAAGAATAACCCCTAAACTCTTTTCTTCTGGGGAAGTTTACGTCTGAGGCTTACTTGGAGGTTCATAGGTAGTTACAAGGGGTCATAAGTCCCCTAATATGGCGAATATCTATAGTTATCCTACTTGTAACTACCCCTGAAATTCCAAACAAGGTTTCAGAGGGCTTCCTGCCAGGGAACCTGCCTTCAGCTGCCATAACGCTGACATAAAAACAGCAGCATTATGAAATTACCTGATGAAGGCACGTTAAGCTCCTGAACATGTACCCAATCCGGCAACAAGAACCCAGCTTAGGTAAGTCAAACCCCGAAACCAAACCGAAGCCTTCTGGCACTCCATTCCGGGATCGTAAACATCAATGTTACTAGTTATTAGACATTGTTCAGACCTCTACAATACCATGTCTTTGCCGGTGCTTTACCTTCCAGCCAAGCAGCCGACGGTTGAGATAGGCAGCTTATAGGCTACTCTCATTTGGGACAACCCCCAGCTTCGGCGTACCCATAGGCTCCTTAGTAGTTCCTTTTTGGGATTACCTTATAGGATTCTAAATATGAAACCCAAAAAGGAACTACCATGGAGCCTCAAGGTAACCCTACTCTCTAAACCCTAAACCCTAAACCCCTAAACCCTAAACCTGCTTCGGCGTAACCGTGACCTGCAGGTTTCCCACTTCAAGTTCCCAACGGCACTGATTTGCAAGAACACTTGGACTATACCTTAGAAGGGGCCTCCACCCTGTAATAGTGGCATAATAGGAATATAATTGGGCCCTAATATAGTCCTTATAGTCACTATTACAGGGTGGGGGCAGCTTCTAAACTATACCTGGTCACCACCTGCAACAGAATCCCACAGCGTCCAGTTTCCAGGCTGTTAGAACATGGTGCGCAAATCCTAGCCCTGAAACTCGAACTCTTGCAATGCAAACCCCAAACCCGAAACCGCGACCGTTAAACCCGAAACACTTGCCGGAACGCCCCGCTCTGCACCTTTGGAAGGTGAGATGTGAGCCAGGGCATAGGTGTCGGAGCGTAGCAAAGCGGCCTCACATTGGACATGGATTTCGGGCTGATAACAAGCGGCGTGCACCTCAAACCATCTTGCGGATCTTGTTTACACTATTGCGTGGATTGACAGTTATAATTTAATGCAATTTAACGCACAGGCGGTTTGAAAGCCGTCATGCGTCAAAAACAAAGAGGCCGTAATCATAAGACTTGGGTTTAGGGTTTGGGGTGTCGAAGTTTAGGGTATGGGGTTCAAGGGTTGCTTAGGGTATAATGTTTCGGGGCATGCATCTAATAACAAGGAAAAAGATAATCTTGTTTCACGGAAGGTAGCAGCAGTACTAGGTACGAGTTAGCTACAGTCATTAAGACCATTGCTACCCACCTGTTCTGTGATGTCCGTCGGTACGATATATCGAGCGGCGATGCCGCTCGGAAGGAAACTCAAGTTGATCATTGAGAGCACATTTATGGCCTATATATAGCTTTGAAGAGGAATTGTTGAGAGCCCCTCCTCAAGCCCGGTGCGGACCAAAACCATCTACATGTCAAGCCGAGCAAGACTTAGCCGCAAGCTTCGGGCATGTAATGTAGGGGCATTATAATCAGAATAGGGTTTGGGGCCCCTTATACTATAACTACAAGAAGGAGCCCCGACAATGTCGGCCAACTAGCTCCTCGAACTTCTTTTCTTGAGTCTATCAGTAGGGTTTACAGGGTGTAAGATGGGTGCCTTACTAATTACCTATACTAGTTTGGGGGTCCCTTACTATAATTGTAGTCAATGGGCCCCAAAATCCTATTCTAATTACCAAACGGTCGCTGCTCAGGAAAGAAGATGCTTTACCTCTGAACAACTGAGTGAGAAAGCATGTGCGGCAAGGCACAAATCCTGCTTGTGGTTCGGGTGAGGTGTACAGCTTGAGCAATGACCCAGGAAGCCTGAGCCGAAAAGTTGGTCAGCGTTGTTGTTTTAAGCAGTGTTGTTGCATCTAACCCAAATGGTGCCGGCACGACCAACACGGACCAACGCTGGCAGTGGTGAAACAAACATTGTGCCCATTGGGATCTCGAAGTGCGCGATCAACATCACAACTATAGCTATCAGCTGCGCCATCCGTGCCATGACTAATATTTAGTATTACTATCGCCACCTTCGTACCCGCGACACACCAGCATGTCCAATCACCATCATCCTCGCCATCATCGTCAACAACACCACCTTCATCAATATGGCTACGGGCAACCGCACGACTGACATAGCAATCTTGATCATGGCCTTGCAATCAACGTCGCCACCACCCCCATCGCCATCATCATCCGCGTCGTCATTACGATCACCATCGTCATCATCATCATCATCATCGCCGTCATCAACGTTATGGTCATCATCATCATCACCACTCACCGTAATCGACATCGTTATCATCGTCATCACCATCATCATCATCAGCAGCAGCATCGCCATCACCCTCGCCCTCATCATCATCATCATCATGAACACCATCGCCTCATCATGACCCTACAACAACTCACGTGCAGGCCGAACAGTGTGAGCATTTAGTATCGGCAGCGGTGTGAGCATTAGCCTGAGCATCGACATCAACATCAAAACAGCTGCTGCATCAACAGACATGATTGAATAAGCCGTAGCCTGAAGCCACGCAAGAAGTCCCAACACCATGCGCACCAACTAACACGGCCCCGAAATCCTGAACCCCAACCCCCTAAACCCTTAAACCCTAAACCCTAAGCCCCGAAACCCTAAACCCTAAGCTCCGAAACCCTAAACCCTAAGCCCCGAAACCCCAAACCCTGGAACCTCCCCACGCCCCAACACGAAGCTCGCCGAGCAGCGAAGTCATGAAGTGTAAAGCTGCATCCTCCGCTCTCCTACCCCAACGAGTCCATGCACCCATCGGTTTAGGGTTTAGGGTTTAGGGTTTAGGGTTTAGGGTCACACACACATATATATATATATATATATAGGAGGCTCTTCGTGGTTATTTTAAGGTCCGAAAGTATACACTATACTGAGCCTAAACTGTTACCGGCACGTTTTGGGTACAGTATCTTAGGGTTTAGTGTCTAGGTTAGAAGCTGCCCCCACCCTGTAATAGTGACTTTAAGATTATATTAGGGCCCTATTATATTCCTATTATACCACTATTACAGCGTGGGGGCCCCTTCTAGGGTCTAGGGTACATGCCGAACTGGGAGGTGGGATCTGGATCAGCTTCGGCGTAAAGCTGAGGGCTTAGGAGGTGTTCTTCTTCCCTGAAGGGTCCAAAGGACCCAATAAGATAGGATAGCAGTTATGTAGGTTAATGTTTGGGACAGTATATCATTAATCTTAGGTACTCGGACCCTTAGGGTCTAATGGGCCCTTTTCCCCCTGCAGAGTTTTAGTGAGGTGGTTCTTTTCGGCGTCAGAGCTTTCGGTGTAGGAACTCTACCTTTCCACGGGTTCATGGCCTTTTCGCTCTACACGGCTTTTTGTCGAATGAACCTTGAAAAGGAATTCGGGAAGTTGGAGCTTTTGCGGCACTTTGGGTTGATGGTGGAAGGCTCGCGGTTCAGAGCGTTATGCTCGGAGTTTGGGGTGGGTAGCTGCTAACTCCTGGGGGCCGCGGGATCAGATATTTGACCCGTTGTGCCGGAGGGCGCGTGGTGTAGTTGACTTCGATTTCCAGGGGCGTGGACAGACGGGAACTTCGTGTTCCATCCATACATGACTATATACACTACTAGGAAATCTATACCATCATTGGGCTGGCTTGGGTCTAAGATGACGTCAAGCAGTGCAGGCTTTGCATACCAGCAATAGGCTTTTGTGGCTTCGGTTCTCCAATGCCAACGAGCAAGGCAAAAGCGACCCGAAACCCTAAACCCTTTATGCAGTTCATGGTTGGTGCAGGCTGCTCCACGAACCCTGCCGCCGTCGCCCTAATCGCTCAGGCATCTCGAAGACCAAAGTCAAAACGCTTGAATATATGTGCCAGAACCTCATGATCACTCTTCGAGTCGAACCTCAACCTGGAACCCAAAGTATGTAGACTAATGGCCTTTTATAGGTATTGTGCAATTATTATACCTAGTTTGGGGGGTTTACGAACCCTAAAACCCTAAAGCAAAAACAAAACAAAACAAAACAAACCCTGCATTGCAGATGAAGGCACAGTGCGAGGAGGAAGCTGCCAGCCCCGACGTACAAGACGCCAGAGTCCTCCCACCGAAAGTATCCCTATCCCTTCTGGGCTCTAAGGACTCATAGTTTAAGGGCTTTTGGGCCCAAAGACCATACTATATAAGGCCTTGGGCTATTTTGAGCCTTAGGGTATGCTTCCTGGGTGCTGGAGGGGTCTCGAAGCTCAGGTTAAGCGTTTAGGTTTAGATGGTAGAGTTTCGGGTTTGAGCTTTAGGGTTTAGGGTGTGGGGCGTGACGTTACATGCATCACGGCCGATCGCCAGCATCAAAGCATCGACAAGTAGTCGAGAACGTTTCGCTGGCATCAGTGATCCTAAGGCCGAGATCCTGAACACTGCTACTCTGATCCCGCACATGCAGTTTATAAGTAGGTGTAGGGTTCAGCACAAGTGTGGGCAAAGGATCCCTGTCAGGACGTCGGTCACGACGACGGCGGCTGTGGCGATGACGAGGAATTCTGCGGCAACTGTGACCGTAAAGGCACCAAGAAATGGTCAGTTTGATGTTAAATGTAGACTACTAGTGTTGGCACTATGTTGAGCCAGTACTATTTAGGTCATTATTGCCCTAAGCTCCCAAACCCTAGCTAACCCAGGCCCAAAAAAGATCCCTGTAGTAGCGCTATCGACTGTAAGCCTGAAGCACGTCAAAACTGCGTGCCAAAACCTGGACCCGAAAACTGACCCCGACGACGCCGAACGAAGTTTCTTTCTCTAGGGCTTTGGGTTTAGGGTTTAGGAAAAGCCCGACACGTGAACCCCCCCCTCCAAAAAAAAAACGAAGTCTAAAAACACAAACCTATCAAAGGCATCTGGAAGGCTGACGACTGAACCCAGAAACCACCGACCTAAACTCTGAGCAAGGGGTTGCAAGGATGCTCTCGAATTTAGGGCATTGGGCTTTGGGGTTCTGAATGCGTAGGATGTATTATAAGGTTTAGGGCTTCGCCGGTTTTGGGCACAGGGTTTAGGGTTACTTGGAGGGTCGGGGGACTTAGTAAGTAGTTATTATATAGACTTATAAGTAGCTTCATAGGGACCCTAATTGTGGTTATGGTACTTATAACTCCATAAAATAACTACTTACTAAGGGACAGGGGCTGTGCTTCTGCAGGAAGGTTAAGGAGGACGATTCAGCTTTGCTTCGAGTCAGGACTTCGGGCTACGGCCTTCTTACTGTTGGGTACCTTTAAGGGGCTCCTTTAAGGGATCCATAGGGTTTTAGGGTTTAGGGATATAAATCCTGCATGACCCTAAGGACTCTAAACTATGGAAACTATGGTATATTCCTCATAATGGGTAATGCAGGATTTTGTCCATCAACAGTAGTTCTATAAGGCTTGTCGGGAAAACAATTCGGGGTGCAGGGCTTCTACACCCTCAACCCTAAACCCATAGATGTCAATCGTCCGCCCTCTTTGGCATATAATAATTCAATGACAATAACAGTAATAATACAAATTCATCTACTAACAACACTGACTCTGAACGGCAATGCATGGGTCCAACTGCAGGTAGGTCGGCAGAGTTGGAAGCCGCGGCAGTTCTATCTGCCTTTGCCACAAGGGTTTAGGGTTTAGAGTTTAGCGTAGTGGGTTTATATAGGGTTTAGGGTTCAGGGGTCTAGGGTTCAGGGTTGAGGGGTTTGGGGAGCACCAGCATTTTGGACTTCAGCAACCCTAAACCCAAACCCAACCGCCAACGCTTCACTTGCCTGCCCTTGAAACCTTGACCCGGCCACAGCTGCACCCCAAGCACAGCTGTTCTGATGCACACGCCACAGATGTTTCTGTTCGCAACAGACCAAGAGAACAGAAGCTGTTCTTAATGCCTCGAAGTTCTTTAGGCTTTGGGGGACAATGCAGGATTTGTTGCTTTAAGCCAAAGTATGGCGCTCATCATGCAAGGTTCACATTGGATGCACTGGAGGTTCTTCAGGTTTCAGTCAGTGAATATCTACAGACCCAAGAATAGGGCGTATAGTTTGTGCATCAGAGTGGATCAGGGAATCTTCGGAAATTCATCAACCTCCGCAGTCGGAGCTAGCGGTTCAAGCTTTAGCCCTGAATCCTAGCCCCTTCAAAATTGCTAAAGATATCTGCATGTATGTATATATATATATATATAGCTATACATATACACACACACACACACACACAAACTGAAAAGTGTTGTCTGCACTCACGGATGGCTGTCGGCTGTCCACAAGGAACCTACACAGGATTACAAAGATTGTGTTGGTAATGGTGATGATAACGAAAGTGCAAGGCACTTATGAAACGAAAGTTTTGTGCCAAGCATGCCAGACATCGAGAATGGCATGCAAAACAAGATGAGATGATGCGTGTGGGGTAAGGGTCCGGCCCCGCTACATCAGACACAGGGAATGATGTAGCGTGAAATGAGATGAAGGATCGATGAACGAAGATGAGTGCCCCGCCAACTGCCCACGACGGGGCCCAGGCGCAGGCAATGCAGGTACATTTCCGTGCAGGGGAGAGCTTCGTTGGGCTCCCCTGCACCCCCTCCGTCCCCCTGCAGAAACATTCGTGGTGAGCCCCTTATCTCATGAACGACAGAAGTGCACACACACACACACACACACACACACACCTATCTTTGCATGCTTATGGCTTCCCAAGCCCTGAGCCCCATGGAACCCTTATTGGGAGGGACAGCGTCCTCCCTCAGGCTAGCACCATTATTGCGGCTTAGGGTGTATGGCTCAGGGGAATCATCACCTTCATGATAGGGTTCATCCCTTCAAGCCAGACCCGAAAAAAAAGCAATGCTATAGGGGCCTTAATAATTCGAGTAGGGCTTTTGGGTATATTATACTGTAACTACGATAAGGAACCTCCAAAACAGTATAGGCAATTATTTAAGCCCCTATAGTATCAGGAACAATGGTGGCAAGAACGGCAACCCTGGGTGCTGATAAGCTTCGCTCTCTGCCAGAGTTCTTTGCCCAACTTGCCATCCCAAGCATGGATGACACTCCCCACGCGTGCCTCGGCCGGAGTCTCCAGATTTTGTCAACTCAGGGTTTAGGGTTTACCTAGAGGCTCCATAGTAGTTCTTTTTTGGGTTCCATATTTAGAATCCTATAAGGCAATCCCAAAAAGGAACTACTAAGGAGCCTATGGGTCAAGGTGGTTCAGGGTCTTTTAGATCTGGCCTTCCTGGCTGGATAGTTAACGTCCTGCCCTGTATTGATGAATCCTAGTCAATCATCGCAGGGCCGTCCGTGCACGTACTTGTAGTACCTCGGAAACGTACATACCTACATGTCCATGTGTGCATCTACAATATCTGTATGGGTACATTCCTTTCGGAACAACATGTTTCAATCTGCTGATTCGATGCCTCCTTTGGTTGTTGTGGCTCTTGCTATGGCGAAGACGGCTATCTCAGCATGACGACACACGGTTTCATCCCTAGAATTTCTGGTGATTACTACGGCGACAAGTAACCTAAACCCTAGTGACCTAGTGGACCTAGTGCCTGTCTCAATAACCACACATCACAACTACCATCTTAACTACAAGTATGTTGTGGGACGAGCATCAAAAAGACTTCGGCCATCGCCCGCCAGTGCCATGACCATCTCATGTGAAGACTTCTCCCAAACGGGGCTGTCTCCTTGCGCACTCTCGTTCCAGAAAGATGGCTGCAGCTCAGAGGCTAGAAACGACTTTGTTCGAAGGGTAGTCGAGGAACTTTGATTTCGGGCTTGAGTACAGAAGCTTTGCTCTAGCGTTTAGGGGTTCGGGTTGAAGGCCCAACAATTTCCGGGCGTAGGTCTCGTTCATGGGGTAGTTATAAGTACGGTTATCATTATGGTAGCTGTGCTTATAAGCTATATTAGGGGACTTCTAACCCAGCCTACAACTACGCATGAACGGGGGCTTAATGCCTAAGTAGTTGCTTCTAGTTTCAGGGTTTACGGTGCAGGGGTGTAGGGTAGTTGTAATGATATAAGTCCCTTAATATAGGCGGCAACTATCGTCATCCTACTGGTAACCCTACATATAACTACGCATGAACCTCCAAGAACCCCAGATACTAAAAGCAAGCTTCCTGTCTTCGTGCCAGTTTCTAGGCCAAGATCCTGTAATACGGAAACAGGGTACCAAAAACTGACTATTTGCAGAAGGGCTTTAGGTTTGGTTTGTTATTTCTGCCTGAAAGATTGCAGTAAATGTATTGTATCCTTGCCGATGGCGGTATGCACGAAACGGTTCCTTCTCATCTGTATAAGCTTCAGATCCTCAACAAGTTCAAATCTGAAGCTGCTGCCGATACTCTTAATAGTCAAACCCCAGCGCAGAGACAAAACAAAAACATGCCAACAGTCACAACCCTCGCGAGCGACGCCGCACCAAATAGATTCGAGGCTTTCCAGGCCTTCTTGGGTAATAGTTGAGTAAGGCCCAGACTTTTCTAAGGGTCCTAGCACCGATAGAGTCCGCGTTTAGCAAGTAGTTGGGCCCCAAAGGTGTGCATACCATCCTATACTTTGCTTGGACCGTAAGCGTTTTGGGGGCTATCAACATGCTTTTCCTATAGTCAGATACCGTGAGAACGCTCCTAAGCTCGCCTCGAACCCCTAAATGTCCTCAAATCCTGAAACCGAAGGTTTAGGGTTTAGGGTTTAGGAGTTCCTAGACCTGAAGGGAAGACCCTTGTCCTGTGCTGGCGGCGAGCGCATCCACACTCCACGTCGAAAGATGTGTGGTGAGACCTCTCACAGTTCAGCCAGAGCTCCGAGGACTGATATTCTTACCTTTGGTTAGTAGGGAATGGAGGAATGGGGTGTAATTATAACCCCTATTACTACCATTCTTCCGTTCCCTACAAACCAAGGGTAAGTATTCGGCGCATGTTAAAGCCCTACCCCAAAGGCTCCAGGTACCTGTATAGTAGATACTTAAGCCTTAAAGAGGTCCCTATATAGGCACTTTCAGGCCTAAGTGCCCCTCTTTGGGTACATGGAGCCTTAGCCCTACCCATAGGCTCCTTGGTAGTTCCTTTTTAGGATCACCTTATAGGATTCTAAATATGAAACCAAAACAGGAACTACTATGGAGCCTCTAGGTACTTGCAACCCGGCCATGGTGTCTATGTTCTTGTTGTTGCCCTTTTTCGCGCCCCGTGTCACCTTTCCGTAGATTATTGCTGTCCAGCAGGGGCGTCCAAAGTGATGCTCTTTTTGCTGCGCCTCGTTACGGGTCCGGAGCAGCAAAAAAAGATTCACAACCTCCACCCGAACCCTTAATAATCCACCTTTTGGAGGCTCCTTACTCTAATTTCCATATAGAGGTCCTTAAACAGGCAGGTTTCATAGGGTCGAGGTCAACCCCAGGGTTGAGGGTTTAGGGAATAAGGAAGGGTTTTGGGGTTTTGGGTTCAGGGTCTAAGCTTTTAAGGTAATTAGTCTGCGACTGAAGGTTTAGGGCTTAGGGTCTAGCTTCTGCCCTGGCCTGAACCCGAAATATCCTGCCTTGCAGGTGCCATATTATGACTTGCTTAAATCAGTCCGAACACGTTTAGTCCTCTGCATTGCAATACCAAAACCCAGTCACCTCGTCTGGCTAAAGCAACATGATCACGCATCGATCGCTCGGCGGTCGAAGAAAGGAAAAGGACAGCACATAAAGCTTTAAGTCTCAACAGCACAAAACACCTTAACAAGCTACAGCCCCTAACCAAGGAGATATCACTAAAGACTTGTACTTCATGCTGGCTCCTTCAAGGAACAGGTCCGGAAAAAGAATTCAAGTACTCCACCCTAAACCTTAAACTCTAAACCCTAAACCTTAAAGCTGAAACCCTCAGCCCTAAACCCTAAATCCTCAACCTTCAACCCTCAACCCTAAACCCGCAACCCTAAATCCTCAACCCTCAACCCAGAGGAGCCTCAGTCCCCACTCAGGATCGCGCCTAAAATTTCACTGCCCCGCGCGCAGATTAGCTCTTGCCTGGGCTGCTGCGATTCGAACTACGACATGAACCCTCTAGGGTTCATGTAATATGATAATGTTTAGGGTCAAGAGTTAATGTAGCACGGTTGGTGGTGCGTTACCGACAGCCTACCCCATAGACACCGAACAGGCCAAAAGATCAACGGCTGAAGATCCGAAACAAGACTTGTGTGGGGGGTTAGGCCAAACCTGACCAACTCCACCCTGAACCGCGGATAGTACCAAATCCGAGGCTGAAGTCTGTTGATCGATATAGTAACTAGTACCGTGTTCTAGAAAGCCTTCAGCTCTGCAGATGGAGTTGTGAATCCCCGCCGTGGTTTTCGCATTTCTGCTTCAGGAAGTTAGTAGATCGCTGGTCGCTGCCGATGCTTTCGTAGCCTACAGGGGTTTAGGGACATGTTGGGTCATGTTTTCGCAACCATCAAGTGTGGCTATACTCACTCTAGATGTCTGCGATGTCTTCGGAAACCAGAAGCTGCGGTGAATCGACTGGGGGTACAGAACCTGCATGAGCTCAACGGATCTCTGTAGACAAGGCACTGCGGAAAGTACCTTGGCGAGGCAGGTGTTTTCTTCCGTTGGGCCTGGGGGTGCAGTGTGCTGCTCGCGGGTTCGCTATGGCAATAGAGGGGCCGTAATAACTACCTATACTATGTTGGAGGTCCTTATCGTAGTTACTGCAAAACCCACAACGAGCACAACCTTTCCCTAAGGGTCCAAGTACCCAATAATCATATACTATACTGTCCCAAACAGTAAGCCACAATAACACAATCCTAAACCCAAATACCTCACTATTGGACCCCTTGGGCCCTCAGGGCTTGAATTGAACCCAGAAACAACCTGAAAAGATGCTAACTCTAATTACCAATCTATACTAAACGTTCAGCTCTGGGTCAACAGCCCCTACCATAAGCCTCTAGTAGTACCCATATAGAACCCTTCAACCCCAAACCCCCAACCCTAAACCCTACACCCTGAACCCTATAAACCAAACCCCTTAGACCCGACAAAGCGTAAACCGTATACACCCTAAACCCTACACCATTCTCAACCCTTAAACGAGCCCTTACAGCCTGCCCCTTAACCCCAAACCCTAAACCCTATACCACCTTCAACCCTTAAAAGGCCCTAAACCCTATAAACCCTACATCCATTCCCTTAAACTCCAAACCCTAAACCCTAAAACCCTAAACCCTAAAAACCCTAAACCCTATACCCTAAACCCTTAAAGGAGCCCCTAAGGCCTGGCAAGCGGCCAAATCCGATCGACGGGCAGCTCGGTCTTCAAGTGCCGCGTCGCAGATCCGTCAGACTCATCCCACATCCTTATTAAGGACGAAATGGGAGTTTCCGAAATTGGGGGGTACCTTGTTTTGGGGGTCCTTGTAATAAGGATCCTACTATTTAGTGTACTATATTAGGGTCCCCAATTTCGGAAACCCCCAAATCTACCCTTTAAGGGTTAAACGTGCAGGTGCCATATTCCAAAAGGGTCCATACTAAGTCCCCCGACCCCCGTTTAAAAGGCAAGTAGTCCTCAAGGATCTTTTGATTGAGGGTCCCAGACCTTCCAATATCCCTCAAGGAATGTACCTGAACCAGCAGTTAGTGGGATCCATTATATGGCTTCAGGTACATGCCCTATTTAAGTGAAAATTTGGGATACCTACTCAGCGGGGCGCACAGCATGGTGGACCACGATGCAGGTAGTCAGTGCACATGGATAACCCATTTATTATGTAAGGGTTCCTGTGAAAACCCTTCTGCAGAGGGGGGTACACGATCAAGAACCCTGGAAGGATGCCCCGTGCATAATCGCCGGCTGCTCGAAATACTTCTACTATTCTGATGAACCAGTGCCAACCCTAAGGCCTGGACCCTAACCCTGAACTCTAACTATAGCCTACAACGCAAAGCCGAAACACTGAACCCTGGACCCTGAACCCTATAAACTCCAAAACACTAAAGCTAGCTCCAGCCTGAGGTATCGAAGTGAAGGCTTCAAGAGCTTCTCACTCACGCTCAAAACTAGTCCAAAAGCCTTATACCCGATGCATGTATGGGAGTTTCCCAAAAGTAGGGGTACCTTATTTTGGGGTCCATATAATAAGGATCCTACTATTTAGGGTTCTTTGTTTGGGTCCCCTATCCTATTAATAGTAGGATCCTTATTATAAGGACCCCAAAACAAGGTACCCCCAGATTTCGGAAGCCCCCAT
Source organism: Symbiodinium sp. CCMP2592 (assembly GCA_905221615.1). NCBI lineage: Eukaryota > Dinophyceae > Suessiales > Symbiodiniaceae > Symbiodinium > Symbiodinium sp. CCMP2592. Next base: position 718,970 of record CAJNDT010003380.1, read on the forward strand.
ATACAGGATGGTCTTTATCGACCCAAAAGCCCTAATATCTGAGTCCTTAGAGCCTTACTTGGAGGGTCGGGGGACTTAGTAACTGGCTATTTTAGGGACTTATAAGTACCATAACCCCAATTAGGGTCCCCTTTTCGGGTACTTATAAGTCTACTTACTAACTACTTACTAAGTCCCCCGCTTCAGACGCCAACTTCTAAGTGCGTCCCTCGTCGAGTGGTACTTAGACGGTATGAGTACCCTAGCCCGCCGCAAAAAGTTAACCTTTTCAAGTATGGTAGGACAGGATTTTATAAAAACTTCAAAAGGTCATAGGCCACCTCCTGAGCGGCTACCTCCTGAGCTAAAAAATGTGAATTTGCATCAACATACACCTGTTTAAATGACAAGCAAAGGGACATGTAACATGTACATCCATGCATATGCCTGTACAGACGGTCATGCGTATGGCATTACAATCCATATCCATATCCATCCATCCTTCCGCCCTCCATCGATCCATCCATCTATGGGTGCATGGCGTACCTACATAGATGCATACATGTGTGTGTGTGTGTGTGTGTATGTGTGTATATATATATATCTATGTATGAAGCCGTCCGGCTTAGGGTTTCGGGCTGTGGAGAACACACATGGCGTATTGCAAACAGGCATACCCTCAGCTAAGGCCGATGAAGCGTAAAACTGTTCCCCTGGCCGAGTACCAACAAGACGATTCGGCACAAACAAATTCACACCACAACGCCGTGTGCCGTAAAGCCTAAACGATGAGTCCTAGGCACTACGAGCTCGAAGACAAGCATCCGGACTCCTTCAAAGCAGCCAGCCCCGACTGCCTTTAGCTTCGCCTCGGCAGGCGGTGGAGCACGGCACTGGATTGCTAAGCATGCTTCTGGGGTAGACTAGAAGAACTCATTGTACTGAGGCAACCTGTTCAACTGTGCAGCTTGCCACTTATATTAGCCTCAAAGGTTCAAGGAACCCTAGAATAATCACTCACACGTTCGCGACAATACCCCGGTCAGTCGTAAGCACACCCAACGCTCAAGAGAAAGTCTAACCTTGGCCCAAGAAACCCATTCTGTTGAGGCATCAGTTATTTCGGTGCCGTCAGCTCTTCAACCGTGCAGAGAACAGAACTGAAGAGTACCTTATCCTAGATGATCAGAGACCCTACGAAGCCAGGTGTGATATAGCAAAACAATAAAGTATATTTTAACATGTTAGAAAGTACAATATCATACGTAGCAGAAGTTTCCTTGGCGCACCGGGGTCTACTACACCTCGCTTCAAGCCCGAAGCCCCTACATGTGACCGCAGGTTCAGGTGCTAAGGTAGGTGTTGGTTTATCCTAGGGTCCATGTACCCATATAAGGGTTCCTTTAAGGGTTCCTATAAGGGTACCATATGGGTTTAAGGGTCCGTACCCAAATAGGTTACCCCAAGGGTTCCTTTAAAGGGTTCTTAATTAGCTAGGGTTCGATAAGGGCAACTATAAGGGTACTACAAGAGCTTTAGGGTTTAGGGCTTAAGGGTCCATACCCAAATAATATATACTTCGGCCCGGAAGTACCTATAACATATATATATATATATATATATATGTATATATATACAGGGGCTACTTTAAGGCCGAAGCTGTATATGAACCCTTACGGCTCCCTGGACCCCCAAAGTATGAAGAATAACAGCCTTTTATAGGTCTAAGCCGCCGAAAGGCAATGTACACCAATGGCTGCAAGAGCTTCGTACCAGTCTGCCGGCGCCACATCTCATTTCCAGATGGCAGGCGCCAGCAGCACCTCCACTTCACTTACTTGAAGGTTCATGGCTAGTTAGAACTAGGGTCCCTTTAAAGGGATCTATAGGGATTCCATAAGGTTATAGGGTCTAGGGTCTACTTGGAGGTTCATGGGTAGTTAGAACTATAGGGTTATGAGTAGGACGACTATAGATATAACCTATAGTAGGGGACTTGGAACTCCACCTATAACTACCCATGAACCTCCAGGTAGCCCTTTTTATGAGGACCTTCCAGCACCCCGCAACTACCCCCATGAGGGCTCATGTACCCACTAGGATGAGGCCTCTACTAAAGGATACTTCGGGGGGATGCTGGTTGATATAAACCTGAAACCAAACATGGAGGCAACTCCTTCTTCACTGAAGGGCCAGTTCAGGTCTCAAAGCTAGGTCCTTAAGGTAATGCAGGATTTATATCATGAACCCTAAACCCTAAAACTATGTATAGATCCCTTAAAGGAGCCCCTTAAAGGCACCCTTTAGGAGTTCGGGGTCAAGACGGCCCAACCAAAAAAGCCAGACCCTGAACCCTAAACCCTCAAAATTCCTTAGACCCTAAAACCCCAATCCGTGACCCCTTAAGCCCATAACCCCAAAACGCAAACCCTGGCACGCTAAAGCCACACCAGCCACAAGCCAAAGATTCCTCTGTGCCCCTGCCTTTGGAAGCATTCTGGGGGTGGGGGTGGGGGGGGGGGGGGGTATCACACTATTATTGTACTAGGGACTACCTATAGCCTCCATTGCAATTAGTTGCTTTTCATGTTACCTTATACGATCGTAAACATAACCCTGGTTACAACCCGCAAAGGAAGTCAGTGGAGACAATAGGTATAAAAATGAAATGGTACCAACAACTAAATAGGGATACTTAGACTAAGGTTCAAGGCTTTGGGGTGTCGGTGCTTAAGGCTGTAACCTGCGGTTAGGACGGTTAGGAGCACGCTGCAATACACAGCTTCGGCATGTTACATCTAAATCCTCAACCCTGCCACTGAACCGCTTCAGCACTGCTTGTTCTGCTTTGTGGATGTGCCGGTTGAATATGCTCTCTGCAGACAGGTCCGGGCTACGCATAACACAAGCGTCCGGAGGTCATGACATGGGTTTGGGGCCTGGAATTATAATCTAAGGTCGGAAGGGTTTTGGGCTGTCACTACTAGAGTACGGAAGTCCGCAAAGGAAAAGAGCAGAACATGTGGGCATCAATATACCTCGGTGAGGAGCCTTGTATACACCCCAGGATACCCTAGATTAACCGGCAGGACATGTTTCCGCCTCTACAAGGAGCTCTAGCCTCTAGGACACAACCTTCCCCACTGAAGAACTGATTAGAAACGTTAGAATACAGTAGCTCACAAAGACGATTCAGCTTGCACTGACACGCTATTGGTTTAGCATTCAATCCATTCAGGGTTTGGATGAGCGCTCCAAACCATGCAAGGACTGCAAGTGCGATGCAGCTAATGCACGGTTGAGACTGCGAGGAAAATGCCTCAACGTCTCCTTCAACCCCGTGCGGGATCACGGGGCTCTCTGTTTTATTTCGGTTATATGATTGCTACAAATTATCATTGTCACCCGAACCACCAAAAATAGGTAACAAACTGGCCCCAAACCAACAAAACCCTCTTATTCTACATACTTTGGGGCTCCGGGTAAATATACAAAAATAAATAAATATATATATATATATATATATATATATATATATATATATATGTATACCTATATGTATTTATATACATCCCTATGTATGTATACAACCATACCAACCCTAAATCCTACATCCTTAAACCCGAACCATGGCACAGGACGGAGTCAGTCGTCTCGCAGGACATTCCTTGGCACCGTGCGGGAAGAAAAAATGCGCGACATAATCTAGGGGCCTTAATACTTAGAAGAGCCCATTATACTATAACTGTATAGTAAGGAACTCCCAAAATAGTGTTGGTAATAATTTAGGCCCTTGTATTAGAGGTTTGGCTGAATTGACTCGCATGCCCCCTGAAACCTAAACCGTAAGCCATGACCGGCACGCGGCAGCATTTCAATTGCTTCACGGAACATTCGGAGGAAGTCTCGATCTTGAACTCATGGGCATATATTCGGCACGGAGGAGGGATTCGGGTTGCAGAGATGACAGTGGCTCTACGGGTTTCTTTTCAAGCTGAATAAGGCTGCTCTACAGTGTGACTGTAGGGGCTCTAGACGGGGTGCTTGATGACAGGGCCGAACTTTAAGGTTGAAAGTTGTGATGTAATATGAGCCGTAGGACTTCGGATCCAGATATCATGAAAGTGGCAAGTTTTCAGCGCTAGAGCTTACCAACCTCCCACATATTACTAATCAACTACTTTTGCTTTACCAAGGTCCTTGGCGAGATGAAAGGGAATGCTCTTTTGAGGCTACTGTCTCTGTTCCGCGCCTCTTAGCACCGAAAACAAGCTGACATGCCCACATGTCACGGAGGTTCTGGTGGCTTCAAAATTCACTAGCGAAGTTGTAGCCATCTCGACATCAAACACAGTCTAATATGCAGCCAAGAGTACCACGGGGGGGGCTTTCATGCAACTTCGCCGTCTACATGCTTAAGATCATTGGCAAGGTGTTGCTTTAGCAGGGCAGGGCCTACACCCTGAACTAAACCTTGATGTCAAGCCGAGATGCCAAAAATGCAGTTGGCCCCTTCGGAAAAAAGCAGCGCATCCACCTGAGAAGAGCTTAGCCAACAGACGCCTTGATGTCACGGGCCATAGAGTTAAGGGTCTAGGTGGCGCTTTGTAAACTCTCTCCTCCAATAACCAGGCCCAAAAACACTTCAAACTTTTTAGGATAGACCAAATAGATAAAGCCAAGAAGTTTAAAGTTCTCCAATGGGCAAAGTAAACCTAAACCCTAGGGCTTCTCGTTACCCCAAGACCCAGAAGCTCCAAGCCCAAACCTCTCAAGGCCCTTAAACCCTACACACTGACCCCAAGACCCTTTAGAACACCAAGGGTGTTGAAAACGGCAGAAAACAAATCCAAACCCTGATTAGCTTAAGCCCTGAACTCAAAAACATGCCCAAATCCCTACCACTCCCGTAGCTCCGCCGAGTTGTTACTGGTTGAAGTTCGGGGAAGGCACCCTGCGGCCAAGGCTTTTTGTGGCCTCGATGCTGCGGAACGACACATTGCGAGCAGTTCCGAAGTAGGAAGTAGAAGAAGCCCACGAAGCGACGTGGGCATCCTCTGCCAACTAACCGACAGGATCTGACGGGTCATGCTCCTGCTACTGATCCGCGCGAGGACGTCGCAGCCAGACGGCGAGCGCTTGTGCCGCAAGTTGCCGCAGCTTCAGGACCCAGTCGAACAGTCTGTATCGACCAGCAAAGCTTGCTCCCAGCAAATCAGTCAATGCGACGTGCAAGACCTCCGTGCCCGTCTCGCCCAGGCATCTCATGCACAACGGCATGTGTTGCTGAGCTTAGCTTGAAAACTTACAACTCAAAGATAGACGAGAAGCTTAGGCTTTCATATTTAGAGTTACGAAGTTATAGCAGAGGAGCTTAGGTTCGTTTTGGAGTATTGAGTTTAGGGAAGAATTTGGAGTTTGAAGCCAGAGAACTCCTCACACACTCTCTCCCCTCTCCCTCTCTCCCTCTCTCCTCTCTCCCTCCCTCCCACTCTCCCTCCTTTCCCCCGTCCGTAGATGCGTGTATCTATATATATATATATACACACACAAATGTATATGTCTCGTGTGTGTGTACATACATTCATGCAGACAGGTATGTATGCATATGTCATATCTCTACACATACACATACCCTTATACGTAGATATACAGAAATATGTATGTACACATGTATGTATGCATATATATACACATAATATGGCGGTGGCTATATAGATCGCAATGATTACAACTCGTTTTCACATCTGACTATGCCATTATCACCGCTTCAAGTCGCGACCTGTGTTGCCATCTGAATCCGCATCTGTATTTACGTTGATCTGAACACTTACTTTCCAGAGATGAGAGAGGGAGAGAGGTGGACACAAATGCGGCGAATGGGTGAAAGCAACACAGAAAAGCCACCTGAAAGCCGGCCGGCCAGGGTAGTGGCAATCCGCTGCCTGGCGACTTTGGCAACTACACAGAGAACTCTCAGCAGGACATAAGAATTACGCACTCTGGAACTTCCGTCGTACCTGGATCTAGAGCGTGCCTGGAACAGGGTCTGGAGTCATGTCCGACCGGAGCTGGCATTAATCGTTTAGGGTTGTGTAGTGATCGTGCTTGAGCAGATCACCAAAGCAACAAAGCCAGATACTGTCAGAGCCAGGCTTTTCCAACTTGTCCTGTGTCAGGATTGTTGATTTAGCTCTGAAACTTAAGTGCCTTCTTGGCGGGGGTGCCTTAAGTAAGTAATCCTCAGAAGGAGCCCTACTATAATCTACTGATGTTTCCCTTTCGTTTTTTCGGTGGTTTGTTTGCAAGGCCCTAGGTAGCGGATAATCGCACCGGGGCCTGCTGGCAGCGCACAGGCACTCCTGTGCTGTCAAAGGCAGGGTTTGGTTCATGGGATTTCGGAGGAGAAAGGCTTGATGATTAGGGTTTAGGGTTTAGGGTTTAGGGTGCGAGATGTAAGCACTTTCCTGGTCAGGAGGCTCGAATGGCCAAGCTCTTTTGTAAGTGTGACAGAAGGAGACACCTTGGCGAAGCTTTCAAGCTCATGAAACCTACAGCTGGACATACATCTCCACTTCCTGAAGGAGACACGGCCAGGCATCCAGACATGTGCTACGTAGCTACACACGTAGAACTGTATAGCACGCGTATTGTGATGTCATGTGAGAAGGTAGCCGGAGCAGCTACATCATGTGGATTATGCTAGCCTCCGCGAATTTTCAGCCCTGACTACAATCCTGCACATCAAACTCAATGCTTCAAAATTCCCGAAACTCTAAGCCCTGTGTACACTCGCATCTAAACTTCGACCTCCAAGCCCTGAAGCCCCTATACCCCAAAGCTCTGTAAGGCTCTAAGCCCTAAACCCTAAAATCCCTAAAATAAGGGACCCTAATATAGTACCCTAAATAGTTGGATCCTTACGATAAGAACCCCCCAAAATATAGGTCTCGGAACCAGCCTAAACCTTATCTCCGAACCTATTGTCTCCATTGTAGTTCCTTTTTTGGTTTAACCAATTATATAAATAGGATCATATAAAGTAACCCCAAAAAGGAACTACAATGGAGACTACAGGTACACCTTAACTCCGAACATCGCCGGGAAGCGCATCTTCGGTGGCCACCAGCAACCAGGGACTCCCAGCGAGGCAAGCACCACGCACCTCTCTTCTTAGGGTTTTTGTTCCAAAGTGCACTAGCCCCTTCTTCTTAGGGTTTAGGGCTGAGGGTCTACCTTATCCCTGCAAATACCTACCTTTGTTTAGGGTTGCTTGCTTTGATTTCTATAATATATACGGGGTAAAGGCTAAGGCAGGGCTGGAAGGTGTACGGGACTCTCTCTCTCTCTCTCTCTGAATAATCCGGAACACGGGATACTTTGAGAATAGCACCCGTGTGGCACATCATTATCATGCTGCAATGATTCAGCAACGAATGCAAGTGCCGGCAACATGATGCTTCTGGAGTCTCACGGACAGTCGCACCAGATTGTCTTATGCATCCATTGCATTGTAGAATCGGTGGTTCTCTTAGCTCAAGGCACGAGGCAGAGTTTGAGGCTGAGGCGTGTCGCTTCAAGCAGGACTGTCATTGAGATGAGCAACAATCCTTTGCAACTAGATGCACAGATGTGGTGGATACCCAGGCTAGACGATAGTTAACCGAAGCACAACTAGCTAGTGACGGCACAGATGTCGCAGCCTTAAGCCCCAACCAGCTGCTCAATTGTAGGACCTCTTACGGGACACCTTGCCATGTCATCTCGACTGCTGCAGTTGCAGCTCACTTGCCCGGCCTGCTCTGCGTTGAAGGCAGCAGGAAAACCTGCAAACGTGTGACCCTTCAACTCCTCAAGATATCCTACTGTTACTATACCTTGGGGCCGCATGTTACAGCGTGGTTACAACTATACTACAATAATTTTGTCTTCAAGACTTCCTTGGGGGTCTACGTATGCAAGTGTACAACGTAGAGCTCTCGCAAGAGAACTCAAAGGTTTGAACTGCGTGCTGCACTTGAAGCTGTCCATGCTTGAACGCCGGCTCGGCTCCGCGTTTGCAACTGCTGTGGTGAATACGCACATTACAGTCTGCTCGCCCGCCCTCGCATTTCGACCATGCGCAGGCCATCGTAGGAATCAAAGCTTCCAACAACTTCAGCAGAATGCAAGAGCCTAGAATCCTTGAGTGGCCATTTTAAAGCCCTAAACCCCGTAGCTCAAAGCCTAGACCTAAAATTAAAAGGGTGCCCTTTTTGGTTTAAAGGGGGTTGCAAGGTAGCCTAAAGCAAAAGGAAAGGGAATGAGGGCCTAATCTGTGTCCTGGAAGCTTAGAATAGGGTTTTGGGGCCCATCATTATACTGTAATTCTAATAAGAAACCCCCAAACTAGTATAGGTGATTATTAAGGACCCTATATTAAGTGTTAAAACCCCTCAAAGCCCTGCAGCCCCGAAAGCCCGCCTTTGGCCAAAGCGGCCAGTCGTCCCGCAGCGGGCCCAAGAAGTGCAGCGAGCCAGCCATAATCCAAGCCCAGCAGGACATTTGTGGCTTTCGTCTCGCTGCACATGCCGGTGTTTAGGTGTCTCTAAAGGGGGTCCTTTCAAGGGTTCTATAAGGGATATGTGATCGGGGTCTTTAAGGGGTCCTTTGAAGGGTTCTATAAGTGATCTGTAATAGGGGTGTTTAAGGCTTCGAGGCCCCGTATGTTAGTAGGGCTCAGGCAGCAGCTAAGCTGTATAGTACCCGTCGGAACCTGCACTGAACACCACGTCTGAGCTGCATCCACAGATTTCGGATTCACAGGTACTACCTGTAAACGGTCTTGCTGTAACGATGCCGGCAGTGTCTGAAAGCACTGTACATAGAGCCGCGCGGCTGGTTTGGATGCATGGCTACTCCGGTGCGATGTATACTCAGTTGAGGCCCACTCCCCATAAAGTCCAAGGTAGAAGAATGGACGAGCAGATAGTTGCGAGCATAGAAAAATACTATCTCCAGGCATTGCTTTGAAGTCTACAGCCACAGGAGGGAGGAAATTGCATCACGACGGCAGCTTGGCCTTAGAGGCCTCGGGCTTCCAGATTGCGTTTGCAGGCTCGAGAACACTTGCCAAAGATCACGGAGTCCGGATGGCGCTTTCTCCTAAACAACAAACTCCGTAAAACAGATAATTACAAGGCACCTTGCTAGAGCAAGTTTATAGGCTTTTGCTCTTTGGGGTTGTGGGCACAGGCCAGACGGGACAAGGGCCTGCCGCAACACTCCAGAACACCACCTGCGTCCTACGTCGAACAGCAACCGCAAAGCGTACAAGGTACCTCTTAACTAATTGCTGGGTTTAGGATAATTTAGGATAATAATGCTGGCATGATAGTTGCATGTCAGTATATTAATTTCAGAGAATATCTGGTTTCAAACACTTGGATGCCTCAAAAGGGATCCTCTGGGAGGCCCGAATATTGCTTACAACTCAAAAGCCTCTCCATTCCTCGACACGCGCGCTACGGCTTGGAGTTTAAGGCCCCCAAGCCCTGCAAGCCCTGAACCGGTCAAGGGTTTATGGCCAGACCTTCCAAAATCCCTTAATTGAGGAATATACCTTAAATTATAATAGGATCCCTAATATGATTTAAGGTATATTCCTTAATTAAGGGATTTTGGAGGGTCTGGGTGGTTTAGGTCCGAGCTCTCCCTCCGGGCCCTGAGCGTCAATTCTGCATTGCCCATACTGAAACCCAAAAGGCCTAAAGCCCCTAGCCCTAACCCTCAGGCCCTACATAAACCCTGCAAGTGAGAACACACTTGTGCTGCTTCTCACGAGCACTCGGATGCGCAGCATCTTGGTTACAAAAGAGACGGATAGCTCCCTTCGTTAGCACCGCCATAGCCGTGCGTGTTTCGGAAGCCGACCTCCTCTTGAATACCTCCCAGCTTGTGCACTCCGGCTACCACCGACAACCTTGAGGCATTCATGGTAGCGGAGCTCTTCTGAGCTCTACCAAACCGAACGATCCAGGGACCAGTCTGCGGGTGTTCGCCCCCGACAGATTCAATGTCTACAAGTGCAGGTGGTTCGGGCAGCCGGACCAAGGATGGCGTCCCGATCTGGGACGGAGAGGCAGGGACCTTCAACGACTTCGAGGAGGCATGCCAGATGTACGAACAGTCTGTGGCCAAGGAAAAACGATATCTTTGTGGGCCAAAGATCATCGCTGAGCTCACGGGGTCAGCTCGCCGCTTGGTCGCAGGAAAAGGTGCATCCTGGCTGTCTTACAATGGCGGCGTCGAGGCTCTTCTACGACACTTGAGGTCATGTCTGGGAAAGCCTCAGATATCGGAGCTGAGTGAGTTCTTGAATAAGTACTTCAAGCACAGCCGCCGTCGACCCCAGGAGACGATTAACGACTATGTGACCCGGAAATGTGAAGTATATCTTCGTGCCCAACAAGCCCTTCGCCGAGTAGCTCCCCACCACGACCCAGGAAAAGCAGAAGTCCCGCCAAGGACCAGTGGACCTTCCTGGACCTCTCGATGGAATGGTTCCCGGCGAAGCAGCTTGGACTCGACTGACTACTCGACGGACCCAGCCCGACAAGATGTACAGAGTGCGGCGCCAACGGCATCAACCACTGAGGCCCCGGACGCCGAGGACGAGTACGAGCAGGACGAAGAGCACACCTGGGGCCGAGACTATAGTTCCTCCTACTATGGATCCTGGAGCTACTACCAGCCCCAGAGCGGCTGGAACAACTGGGGCTACGAACCATGGTGGTCCAGCGACCACTCGTGGTGGCAGTCCAGTTACGCAACCCGGGACTCAGGACCACGTGCGGAAGCGATGCCAGAACTCTTGCCAGACTACGTGCAGGGATGGTACCTCCTGCAGGACGCCGGCCTCACCACGCACGAGCGGAACATCGTTCAGACGGCGCTGCAGGGCGACTTCTCCCTCCAGAAGGTTGCTCAAGAATTGCGAAACCAGTGGTCAGGCAGTGAGCTCCTCAAGCGTGAGTCTGGACACCGGCAGAGTGGCTATCTCGGGGACTATGTGGAACAGGACCCGGACCAGGAGGAGGACGACGCCGTGGAGGACCAGGACATCTACGACGAGCTGGAACCCGAGGAGAAGGTGGCGTGGGATGAGCAGGAGAATGCGGCTCAAAGTGCGATGGCAGCTATACACCACGCAAAAAGGACCCTGAAGGACGCCCGAGCACGACAACATGACGTCAAGCTCTCCAGGCAGTACTACCGGACGGGTTCCAAAGGCGGTGGCCGAGGCCGTGGCGGAGGTGCTAAGGACGACTCACAGATGACCTGCCTACGATGTGGACGCCAAGGACACAGAGTCGCCAACTGCCCACAGCCCCCAACGGCTGCTGTGACGACGACACCGGAGGCAACCTCGTCTTTCATATGCTACCTCGAGGAGAAGACCGAGAAAGCGGATGCCTACGCTATGGGAGTGACCACCACGACGGACGCGATGCGACAGGGCAAAGCTGTACTGGACGGCGGGGCAACCCGCACCTTGGCCTCCATTGAAGCGATGGAGGCAATCATGAAGCTCAACCAAAGTAAGCATGGATCTACCGGGATTGCCATGCTGGACCTGAGCGAACGTCCGGTCTTTGGCTTCGGCAACAGCTCAGAAAACCAGTGCGCCTCGACCGCGCACTTGCAGATCCAGGCGGGGGAGAAGCCTGGCAAGTTGAAGGTGCATTGTCTCGACCAAGGATGCGGCCCTTTGTTGCTCTCGGTGGACTCTCTGAGGAGTTTGGGAGCGATCATAGATTTTTCAAGCGATTTGATTTGTTTTCGGAAATTGGACCCGAATCGGGTGATCCGTGCTGAGCGCTCAGCAACAGGACACCAATTGTTGGATATGACAGAAGACTGGTACAAGGGGTCCATGTGTACCAAGCAAGAAGTCCCTAGTTTAGAGATGCTGCTGGTAAGTACGACAGCAGCTTCCGAGTAGGGACAACTCCTCCGTGACTCTAGTTCCGTGGAGAAAACGGAGGTCCCAAATGCAACGGGACAGGGGTGCGGATCCAATGCGAGATCTGCAAATCTTGTTAATGAAGAGATCAGGAAATCTGAGAGTAGTGAATTTCCGAGTCGTAGGAGAGTGCGTTTTGCTTCTCCATGTCTTGGCGCATGCTGTAAGGGAACGGAGCCGGAAGCCACACAGGAGACCAGAAGCGAATCCTTTGGAGGCCTTTCAGCTTCAAGCCGATCTTTGAGTTCCTTGTGCCCTCGCCCTTTGTCGACTGGGAGCCATGTACAAGATGACCAAGCCGCAGTTGGTGGCCGAGTTGTTGAAGTACAACGAGCACCCGGCGCCCGCGTGGACGAAGGTGGAGATCCGACAGCGACTCCTAGAGCTCCAGGGGAAGGAGACGGAGCCGAGCCAACGCGAGCTCAACTCCACCGGCCTCCAGAAGGCGACTCGCGAGATGCGGAAGGCCAGCAAGACAAAGGCCCAGCTCCAGGCCTTCTGCGAGAACGAGCTGGACATGACGTTGACGGGGAACGAAACCAAGCCCCAGCTCGAGATGAAGGCCCTGAACAAGATCATGATGGTGACGCAGGCGGAGTCCATGGACGTGGCGGGCTTCGGGAAGCATGTGGACCGGCGCTACCACGAGTTCCTCGGCGAGCTGAGGAGCTATGGGGAGTGGGTGGTCCAGACGGCCAAGGAGAATCCCGAGACCAGCGATCCCCGGCTGCGACGATTGGCCGGATGGTTGGAGCCCCGCATGGCAATGGAGGCCCTGGGAGGACCAGTTCCGGGAGGATACCGTTCGAGTATGGCATCGGCGAGCTCATGGAATGCGAACCCTACGGCGGCACCGAAGGCCTTGCTGAGGCCCAAGAAGCCAGCGGTTTCCGAGTCGATGGCGTCTTCCCCGGAGGTGATCGACGACCAAGCGAAGAAGATGGCCGAGATGGAGGCCATGATCCACAAGCTCCAGGACGAACTCTCGAACCTCAAGGCGGAGCCACCGCGCAAGCAGACCGCCTACCCGGACGAGGACAGCATGACGGACCGCTCGTTCACCAAGGTGACCCCACAGCCACCGAAGTGAGCGAGGCAGAGGACACGGAAGGTCGAGAAGTTCAGGGTCATGGGTTATCGGTTGAAGAGTTGCAGCTTGGGTTGCAGAAGGCGCGGAGTCTTGAAGATAGATCGACGGGTTTGGTGCCTAATTTGTTTCAGACTCTGACGGGCTATAATCGACCTCTTTTGATGGAGTGTGGGACTAGATCCCACAGCAACCTTGCCGAGAGAATCCGGGAACTGAACGAGGACAAAGAGGCTGCCGTGAGTTGCGGCCAGTGGAATTCCTGCGATCTTAGTGATAAAGAAGGCCTCAAGCTCCAGCTAGAAAGGATCCGGTTAGAGAGGCCCCAGCATGTTTGGTTAGCCCCGAAGTGCGACTCCTACTCAGCCCTCCAAAACCTCAACAATAAAAGCCCCGAACAAAAAGCCCAAATCCAGGAACAGCGGAAACAAGAGCTCCGAGGACTCCTAGGCGTGTCATGTGTAGTGACGACGTGCAAGCAGCTAGGAATACATGTGACGGTAGAGATTCCTGAAAGAAACCAGGCCTGGAGACTCCCCGTGTGCCAACAGTTGTTCACGAAACAGGGTTTGTTCTCTGCGGTGACCAAGGGTTGCAGTGTGAACTTTCGTGACCCTCGCAATCAACAGTTGATTCAGAAAGGGTGGCGGTTGGCCACCACTCACAAGCGGCTGGCTCAAAGCATGGATTTACCCTGTAGGTGTGGTAGGCAGTACCGGCACGGAAGTTGTCTTGGTTGTAGGGAACAGGAACAAGACAGGTACACCACGGAGTTCGTGAATCGAATCAGTAGAATCCTGTGCCAAGAGCTGTCCCACCACGGGACGATCCAGGAGTGCGCGGGAATCACCCAACTTTTGGAGGGATTCGGAGAGGGAGAGTTTTGTGTGTGCGGTGAAGTCAGGGATTCAAGGATGCCTGTTGCGTGTGCGAACTGTCTTCAGGGACGTGATTCTTTGAGTAAAGACCAGAGTTTGGTTTCGGAAGAAGTAGGAGCAGGGACCTTAGAGTGTTTCGGGAACCCCACGGCGGTGAGCGCCGAAGCTGATATCGTGGACGAGAAACTTCGGATGAGCCTTGAGACCCTCGCGAAACAGCTCCGGGAGGCCCAAAACTACCAGCACCAGGCCTGTGAACAACTCCTTGAACTCCTTCCCTACAAACCTTCGAAGCAACACCGAAGCCCTGTGCGCGAGCAGAAAGCCCGCTACCTCGCCTTTGGCCTGTACTCATACGGTAACCAGTATGGCGTGACTAAGCACACCCAGATGTTCCCTGAAGTGACTAGGTATATCTTAGGCTATCTGCAGCATTGGAGCCCTCAGCATGTGACGTGTACTTCCTTCGTTATCAACGACAACTGCCACTTGGACCTCCACCGAGATGTGCATAATCTCCCAAACACCCCAAACTACCTGATAGGACTAGGAGCGTACGAAAAGGGAGAGTTGTGGGTGGAGAGTTCTGATGCTGAGTTGGAAGCGGCTAAGCAGGCAGGCACAAGGCGCTTGAGACAAGGGCATTGGATGAAGGGAAGGTTGCTTGAGACGAAAGGCAGGCAGGGTTATTCAGTTTTCGGGACGTAAGTGGCATGGAACGCAGGATTGGACAGGGAATCGCGTGACGATAAGTGCCTACTGTAGCAGAGGGTGGACCCAGATAGGAGCCGAGGTAAGAGATCACCTGTTGAGCCTTGGGTTCCCAGGCCCCTCCAACGAAGACCCGGAACAAGCTTATGTCCTTAAAGACCGTAGACCCTGCAGCGGACCCCTCAAGCAACAAGCCTCCAAACAAGACGAAGCTATCAAACGTAAGCTTTACTTGCTGCATGCCGCAACGGGACATGGGAGCATTCGTCACATGGTGGACGCCCTCAAGAGAAGGAACGCGGATCCTAGAGTCCTCGAGTTGGCTAAGACGTTTCGTTGTGCAGTGTGTGAAGAGAAGCGAAAAGTCCAACCACGACAAGTTGCCTCTTTAGAACCGCTTCCCCCAAAGTTCCACACCTTAACTGCGGACGTAGGACACTGGACCCACCCGGTCACGGGAGAGCAGCAGAACTTTATGGTGATCGTTGATGAAGGTTCGCGGTTTAGGGCGGCTAGGATCCTGACAAAAGGGAAAGCACAAGCCCCCAACGCGGCCGTATGCCTTCACTTCCTGAACGAAGGCTGGATCCAACACTTCGGGAAGCCGAAGACCATAAGGCTCGACCCCGCTGGCAGCTTTAGAGCAGGGTCCGTAGAAGGGTTCTGTGACCGACATGGCATATATTTGGATATCATACCGGGAGAAGCTCATTGGCAGATCGGCGTGGCCGAACAGGCCATCCAGGGGATTAAGCAGCTAATGTCCAAGATGGTGCAGTCGGAAAGAGAGGCCAGTGCGGAGGAACTGCTGAGTCTTGCTGTATCTGTTTTCAATCAACGAGAGATGGTGAGAGGATTCTCGCCAACACAGCATGTACTGGGAGTGAGTCCTGATACAACCGGGCATTTCGTGCAGCTACCTGGTCCCGAACACGGGCCCATCCTGAACAACTCTGAGGCGGAGTTTCGCCGAGAGGCGAACCTACGAGCGGAAGCTGAGAAAGCCCTGGCAGAGTGGAATGCGCAACAGCGGATACAACGGGCCATCAATTCCAGGTCTAGACCTGACATCGTGTACCAGCCGGGAGACCTTGTGTATTTCTGGAGGACCCAAGAGTCCAACAAGAGTAAGAAGCAACCCGGAACCAACCAAGGGCGGTTCCTCGGACCGGCACGCGTACTGGCCATGGAGACCAGGAAGGATGCAGATGGGCAGCGAAGGCCGGCGCACTCAATCTGGTGCGTGCGCGGCCGAAGCTTGATCAAATGTAGTCCAGAACAGTTGAGACCAGCTAGCCATCGAGAAGAACTTGTGGAGGGACTCTCCGAACAGGACTCCACGCCCTGGACGTTCAACCGCCTGGCGGATGAAGTGGGCGGAAATCAGTATCAAGATATTTCTGGCGAAGTACCTAGTGCAGCGGAATGGGCCCGCGCTCAGGATGTCCAGCAGGAGGCACCTCCTACAAGACATCGGATTACCACCAAACGGCCATTGGCAGATCTGAACACCGGAGACCAAGAGATGCCGGACGAGTTGGAGACCGGCACAAGCCAACCCAGCGTAATTCGAAGGTTGGCACCCGGAGAGCCCCATCCAGGCCTTTTCTCCAGTGCGGGCCACTGGCGGGATGACGTAAGACCGTCAGCCTGGGTGGCCGAACATGCAAGTTTCTGGACTGACGAGGACGCTGCAGTGGAAGTGGCTGTGGAGGTTCCAGAGAGCCGTCGAGGACTGGAGGGCATGTCGCGAGACATGCAAAGTTTCTTCGTGGGTGCCCTGAAACGGAAGGCCGTGGAAGTGAGCGAGAGACGTTTATCTCCCGAGGATCGAGCCCGGTTCCAAGACGCCAAAGGAGTGGAAGTAAAGAACTTCATCGCAGCGAAAGCATTCGAGGCACTCCCTAGCCACCTGAAGCCCCACCAGGACCAGGTGATCGGTATGCGGTGGATACTGACTTGGAAAGTCAAGGATGATGGCAGCGTTAAACCCAAAGCACGTGCCGTTCTTCTAGGATATCAAGACCCGGGATACGAACATCGCGCTACCACGGCCCCGGTCATGACGAGGCAGACCCGACAGCTTCTGTTGCAGTTGGCCGCCAATAAGAGATGGCGCTTGATGAAGGGCGACGTGAGTGGAGCTTTTCTGCAGGGCCGTGAATATCCTACAGAACTGTTTTGTGCCCCGTGCGATGAGATTTGTACAGCCATGGGACTCGCACCAGGATCGGTCACCAGACTACGTCGAGCCTGCTACGGGCTAGTAGATGCTCCTTTAGAATGGTACAAGACTGTAGCCGAGTTTCTGTCCTCTTTGGGGCTGGAAAGATTGTGGTCTGACTCCTGTGCATGGGTTTGGCGTAAGGAAGGCGAAGTGAGGGGAATGATTTCGGGCCATGTTGATGACTTCCTGTTTGGTGGCCGAGATGATGACATGGAGTGGCAAGGGATTCTCAAGCAGATACAGGAACGCTTCAAGTGGGGGGACTGGGATAAGGATAAGTTTGTTCAATGTGGAGTCCTGATTGAGGCCAATGAACACGGGTTCCAGTTATCCCAACCAAACTACACGGAAGGAATCGAAGCCATCAACCTGAGCTCCTCCCGTAGGAAGATGCGGAAAGCCCCCACTACCGATTACGAGAAAACCAAACTGCGAGCACTCCTTGGAGGACTAAGCTGGCATGCGCAGCAGGTGGCCCCTCATGCTTCAGCGGACGTAGGATTGATGCTTTCAGAAGTCAACCACTCCACCGTGGACACCCTGATTAAGGCGAACCAGCTGTTAGAAAATGTCAAAGCCCGCAAGGATCATAAGATGTTGATCACGCGACAGGTGGGCGAAATGCACTTCTATGCCTGGGTAGACGCCGCTAACCAGAACCGAGTGGATGGCGGAAGTACGCAGGGAATACTGATAGGAGCGTCTTCAGAGGGGTTGTTAAAAGGAGAAGTTGAAGCCGTGAGTCCGATTAGTTGGCACTCGACAAGGATTGATCGCGCGTGTCGAAGCCCAGGAGCTTCGGAGACTGCGGCGGCTGTGAACGGGGAAGACTTGCTGTACTACGTGCGGTACCAATGGAGTGAAATGCTCTATGGTCGTCCCAACCTACGACAACCAGACGAAACAGTATCACGAGTACCTGGCTGCGTCATCACAGACTCTCGGAATGTCTACGACAAGCTCGCGACCGCTATGTACACCGTCAACGGCGCCGAGAAGCGAGCCAACATCGAACTGATGGGACTGAAGGAGTCACAGGATGCCACAGGTGTCGTCTTACGGTGGGTGCATAGTGAGGCGCAACTTGCAAATGCGCTCACCAAGATCCAGAACCACAAGGAGCTCGAACTCTTCTACAGCATGCGACACAGATGGCGCATAGTGGAGGACCCCGAGATGAAGTCCGCCCGGAAGAGGAAAGACGAAGGGCTAGAGCCCTTACAGCAGGGGCCCGATGTGGAGAAGTAAAAGGGTTGTGTGTGTGCAAAGATTTCCTGATCTCTGAAGTAGGGGAAAGGAGGGCATGCAAGTGAGAACACACTTGTGCTGCTTCTCACGAGCACTCGGATGCGCAGCATCTTGGTTACAAAAGAGACGGATAGCTCCCTTCGTTAGCACCGCCATAGCCGTGCGTGTTTCGGAAGCCGACCTCCTCTTGAATACCTCCCAGCTTGTGCACTCCGGCTACCACCGACAACCTTGAGGCATTCAAACCCTACCCTTAACTCTCAACCGTTGAATATATATATATATATATATATATATATATATTATATATATAATCCAGAAGCACTAAATCCGAGCTAATTATCAACCACCCGAATCCCGAATTAGGATAGCCCTATCTGAGGCTTTGGCGATCCAGTGTTCGCCACAGTGTGGGGTATTCCTGGACACATCGGTTGCAATTTTGGGCCTGCATATGAAGAATAGTTTTGTTTTTCGCGCCCGGGGGCGGGCCAGGGACATATTACAGCACTGTGCTTGTATTGTGTGTGAGTGGATCACGTCGCTGACACCTCTAGACCCTCGAACCCTAAACACTATACCCTAAACTCGAAACCCCAGAAAAACAATCCAGTGGCATGAGCAGGCATTCTAAATTTCACTGGCAACTGTCTCATAAAAGCAATAAGTTTGTTGATGAGACCAAGTATCCGACTCAGCTTTAGGTACACCCACTTCATCTTCGATGCGACGCGACTTAAACATATCCCATACATCCCGCAAAGTCGTTGACTAATACTTCCATTGGAGTTCGGTGCACAAGTGGGCTCAGGTTCTCGTCAGCAGTGGCTTGGGTTTGGAAGCGCATCCAAAAAGTAACAACCTGCAGACCGTAAAACTTAATTTTTGAGGCCTAATCTGTTGAATGGTCCTACGCCATATAATAATTACCTGCCTGGCCCCCCAAAGTATGCAGAACCGTAGCCTCTTATAGGTGTTGGGACGTTATTTTGCGTACTTTTGGGGTTCAAGTGGACCTCAAGCAGCCCCAACCCTACCCGCAGCCACATCCGCTGTGGCCTTTGCGTCGATCTCAACGCGGGGCGTGGTGTCAGGCCTAGGCGGTTTGTGGCTATGGCTCGAAACCTCTCGTGCGTGAACTTGGGCATACCCGGTATGATACATCCGGGCATGTTAAGCTTACAAGGTTCTACAGGCCTGTGGGCTTGCAGCATTTAGGGGTGGCCAGAAGAATTTCGCAACATGGCAGGCGCGGCTGTAGCATTTCTAAGCCTACAGGCCCTATGCAGGGCAGGGTCCCCAGACCTTCCAAAATCCCTTAATTAAGGAATATACCTTAAATTATAATAGGATCCCTAATATGATTTAAGGTATATTCCTTAATTGAAGGATTTTGGAAGGTCTGGGTCTTCCGGCTGATTCAAGAACGTATGAATGCCGACCCCAAGCTGAAGGCCTCCTTAGCGAAAGCACGGTGGAATTTGGCGAAACACACCCTAACCCTAAACCTGAATGTTTAGGGTTGGATTTGGGGCCCTAACCGCACCCTAAAGGGAACTCCAGAAAGTTGGAATATGGTTTCTTGGTAGGATACCCTATAATTTACCATAGAAGGGTTAGGATAATCATATTCCAACTTTCTGGCTTTTACCTTAAGCCCAATGCTGGAGTCTCACAGAAGCATCTTTGAGTCTTGCGATTGTCGTCTCAGTCGGCAGCTTGCCCTACCCAACTGTAGAGTACATGTCCGATAACCCCAGACCTTCCAAAATCCCTTAACTAAGGAATATACCTTAAATTATAATAGGATCCCTAATATGATTTAAGGTATATTCCTTAATTAAGGGATTTTGGAAGGTCTGGGACATCAGCCCTTACCCTGAACCATAACACTAAGCTTCCAGCTAAAGAACCATATAGACACTGAAACTTGCACCATGAACACTAAATCCTAAACTAGTCTCCATTGTAGCTCCCTTCTGGGGTTACCTTGCAAGATCCAAAATCAAAATATAAAACTGGCTAAGTCAACACATGGAACTCCGATGGAGACTATAGGTGGACATTAAAGTTGACAACCCCACAAGTTAAAGCATATTAGACACAAGACCTTCCTCTACCCTCAAAAGCCTATCTTTGTTGTAGGTTCATTGTTATGATGTCTTTCTAAAAGTCCTTAGACCTCAAACCTGTAGTAAAATGGAAACCTCACAATCATTACGAGAAGACGGAGATTCAGGCCCCTGGAGTGGGGCCTAGGCTTCAGGACTACATGGCTTAGGGTTCAGGGTGTGCTATCAACCTTACTATGCCCATGCCCAAGCCCCTGAGCCCTAAACCCTAAACCTTTACCTAGAGGCTCATACCCTACCCCTTTGTTGGGATACCTAGTTTTATGGTTAGGATTTGGATCTGTTATCTCAAAAAGTAGGCACCTTAAAAAAGGGGTAGGGTAAGACCCTCTAAGTAAACCCTAGTAGCCCGAGTTGCTGAACCCTACAGCCCCTAAACCCCTTAACTCATAGCCGGCCCTTCGCATTCTGGATGGATTTCCGTTCTCCTACATTTCATCGTTCTGGATGAACCCCTGAGTATGAGCTTGGTTGACACAGGGTGTTTAGGAATCTTATAATATGAATGGCAGGATGACGTGAGCGATTCATCATGAGAAAACGGGCGACCGCTTTTTGTCGTTCGCCTCGCCAGCTCGTCAGTGCAGCCGCCGCCGCTTGTTTTTCTCGGACTCGGCTTGAAACCTGTAGCATATGTAATATGCTTG
>CAJNDT010003381.1:0-23392 GCA_905221615.1 Symbiodinium sp. CCMP2592
TGGCCTTTCGTGGGCTCCTCCTGGCCTTTCGTGGCCTGCTCCTGGCCTTTCGTGGCCTGCTCCTGGCCTTTCGTGGCCTGCTCCTGGCCTTTCGTGGCCTGCTCCTGACCTTTCGTGGCCTGCTCCTTGCCTTTCGTGGCCTGCTCCTGGCCTTTCGTGGCCTGCTCCTGGCCTTTCGTGGCCTGCTCCTGGCCTTTCGTGGCCTGCTCCTGGCCTTTCGTGGCCTGCTCCTGGCCTTTCGTGGCCTGCTCCTGGCCTTTCGTGGCCTGCTCCTAGCTTTTCGTGGCCTGCTCCTAGCCTTTCGTGGCCTGCTTCTGGCCTTTCGTGGCCTGCTCCTGGCCTTTCGTGGCCTGCTCCTGGCCTTTCGTGGCCTGCTCTTGACCTTTCGTGGCCTGCTCTTGGCCTTTCGTGGCCTGCTCCTGGCCTTTCGTGGCCTGCTCCTGGCCTTTCGTGGCCTGCTCCTGGTCTTTCGTGGCCTGCTCCTGGCCTTTCGTGTCCTGCTCCTGGCCTTTCGTGGCCTGCTCCTGGCCTTTCGTGGCCTGCTCCTGGCCTTTCGTGGCCTGCTCCTGGCCTTTCGCGGCCTGCTCCTGGCCTTTCTGGCCTGCTCCTGGCCTTTCGTGGCCTGCTCCTGGCCTTTCGTGGCCTGCTTCTGGCCTTTCGTGGCCTGCTCCTGGCCTTTCGTGGCCTTTCGTGGCCTGCTCCTGCCTTTTCGTGGCCTGCTCCTGGCCTTTCGTGGCCTGCTCCTGGCGTTTCGTGGCCTGCTCCTGGCCTTTCGTGGCCTGCTCCTGGCTTTTCGTGGCCTGCTCCTGGCCTTTCGTGGCCTGCTCCTGGCCTTTCGTGGCCTGCTCCTGGCCTTTCCTGGCCTGCTCCTGGCCTTTCGTGGCCTGCTCCTGGCCTTTCGTGGCCTGCTCCTGGCCTTTCGTGGCCTGCTCCTGACCTTTCGTGGCCTGCTCCTGGCCTTTCGTGGCCTGCTCCTGGCCTTTCGTGGCCTGCTCCTGGCCTTTCGTGGCCTGCTCCTGGCCTTTCGTGGCCTTCGTGGCCTGGTCCTGGCCTTTCGTGGCCTGCTCCTGGCCTTTCGTGGCCTGCTCCTGGCCTTTCGTGGCCTGCTCTTGGCCTTTCGTGGCCTGCTCCTGGCCTTTCGTGGCCTGCTCCTGGCCTTTCGTGGCCTGCTCCTGGCCTTTCGTGGCCTGCTCCTGGCCTTTCGTGGCCTGCTCCTGGCCTTTCGTGGCCTGCTCCTGGCCTTTCGTGGCCTGCTCCTGGCCTTTCGTGGCCTGGATTTGAACCTGGATTTGGGGCCTGGGGCCTGGTCAATTTGGGGGCTGGATTTGGGGCCTGGTGCCTGGACTTGGGACTGAGCTTGGATTTGGGGTCTGGAGCCTGGATTTTGGATTTGGGACTGGATTTGGGGTCTGGAGCCTGGATTTGGGCATGGGGCCTGGAGTTGGGGCATGGCCTGGAATTGTGACTGGAGCTTGGATTTGGGGTCTGAACCCTGGATTTGGGGGCTTGGATTTGGGGGTCTGGAGCCTGGGGCTGGGGCCTGGATTTGGGGCCTGGGCCTGGATTTGGGATTGGGCCTGGATTTGGGGTGGGCCTGGATTTGGGGTCTAGAGCCTGGATTTGGGACTGGGCTTGGGGCTGGATTTCGAAGCTTGGATTTGGGGTGGGCCTGGGAGCCTGGGGTCTGGGGCCTGGGCTTGGAGGGCCTGGTGCTTGGACCTGGATTTGGGGGATTGGAAAGTGGGCCTGGGTTGGAGGGTATGGAGAAATTGGTTTATCAAGAAGCTTGTTCCGTTTTTGATCGGGTGGCTGTTTTGAGTTGGTTGGGCTGAGTTAATGGTTGAAGTTGTGGTTGTGCGAAATTTGATTATCAAGAAGCTAACGCCAGTTTTATCCGAAATGCTGGGCCTTAGCGGTGGTTACAAACAAGGACAAGCAATTTCTATTTATCACTTTCTTGAGGGTTTAGGGTTTAGGGTTTAGGGTTTAGGGTTTAGGGTTTAGGGTTTAGGGTTTAGGGTTTAGGGTTTAGGGTGTAGCATTGGTCAGCTGAACGCAGCAGTATGCAGACATGCCCTCCCCAAGACCACCCAAACACTACTCACTGCGAACCAAACCGAAGCCAGCCCAACCAAGCCATCCTCATTATTCGCGGCCAAGCCAAAGCCCGACATTCTACCAACAGCAAAATTTAGGTTTTGCGTTGGGGGGAGTTCTGGGCCGAAGGGCCCTGTCATTGATTTGCCGATCTTTGGTGAAGTGTTGGGGGCCCCCCCGCTCCAAGTCGTGAAGGGGTGGGGGGCCCGCAACCCTTTTCCGGCCAAGCCAAAGCCAAACATTGTACCAAGAGCAAAATTTGGGTTTTGCGTTGGAGGGAGTTCTGGGCCAAAGGACCCTGTCATTGATTTGCCGATCTTTGGTGAAGTGTTGGGGGCCCCCCCCCGCTCCAAGTCGTGAAGGATGCGGGGGGCCCACCCTTGTCCGGCCAAGCCAAAGCCAAGCATTGTACTAAAAGCAAACTTTAAGTTTTGCGTTGGGGGAAGTTCTGGGTCGAAAGGGCCTGTCATTTGTTTGCAGATCTTTGGTGAAGTGTTGGGGGCCTCCCCGCTCCAAATCGTGAAGGGTTGGGGGGGCCCCCAATCCTCGTCCGGCTAAGCAAAAACCAAACATTGCAGGAGCAAAATTTGGGCTTTGCGTTTTGGGAAGTTCTGGGACGAAGGGCCCCATCATTGGTTTGCCGATCTTTGGGTTTGTCCAAACAAAATTTGAGGTTTGCGTTGGGGTAAGTTCTGGGCCGAAGGGCCCTGTCATGGATTTGTCGACCTTTGGCCTCGAAGCCCTGTCCAAGCAAAATTGAGAACTTTGGGGGGTATCCTTGTCCACTTAAACGCCGCCTCAAGTCGTGAAGGGTTGGGGGGGGCATCCCTTGTCCATTTGGCGGGCGCCTCATCTCGTGAAGGGTTGGGGGCACCTCGAGATTCGCAGCCGGTTTTCATTAAAAGGCATATTTTATGAACAGAATTTGTCACTTGAAAATCACCAGCAATTTCCCAAATTTCCGGAGGCAAAAATGTAGAAAATCTGAATTTAAGAGCTGGTTGTCCTTTTCCGACAAGGACAAGCGCGACTAATATAGAAAATCTAGGATTTAGAGCTGGTTGTCCTTTTCCGAAAAGGACAAGCGCGACTAAATGTAGAAAATCTAGATTTTAGAGCTGGTTGTCCTTTTCCGAAAAGGACAAGCGCGACTAAATGTAGAAAATCTAGATTTTAGAGCTGGTTGTCCTTTTCCGAAAAGGACAAGCGCGACTAAATATTGAAATCCGGAAGCTTAAGAGCAGCCACACGAAAAGAAAGGAGGGCACCTCGAGATTCGCAGCCGGTTTTCATTAAAAGGCACATTTTATGAACAGAATTTGTCACTTGAAAATCACCAGCAATTTTCCAAATTTCCGGAGGCAAAAATGTAGAAAATCTGAATTTAAGAGCTGGTTGTCCTTTTCCGAAAAGGACAAGCGCGACTAAATGTAGAAAATCTAGGATTTAGAGCTGGTTGTCCTTTTCCGAAAAGGACAAGCGCGACTAAATGTAGAAAATCTAGGATTTAAAGCTGGTTGTCCTTTTCCGAAAAGGACAAGCGCGACTAAATGTAGAAAATCTAGATTTTAAAGCTGGTTGTCCTTTTCCGAAAAGGACAAGCGCGACTAAATAATTGAAACCGGAAGCTTAAGAAAGCCACACGAAAAGAAAGGATGGGGCCTCGAGATTCGCGCCGGTTGTAATTAAAAGGCATATTTTATGAACAGAATTTGTCACTTGAAAATCACCAGCAATTTCCCAAATTTCCGGAGGCAAAAATGTAGAAAATCTGAATTTAAGAGCTGGTTGTCCTTTTCCGAAAGGGACAAGCGCGACTAAATGTAGAAAATCTAGGATTTAGAGCTGGTTGTCCTTTTCCGAAAAGGACAAGCGCGACTAAATGTAGAAAATCTAGATTTTAGAGCTGGTTGTCCTTTTCCGAAAAGGACAAGCGCGACTAAATGTAGAAAATCTGGCATTTAAGAGCTCGTTGTCCTTTTCCGAAAAGGACAAGCGCGACTAAATGTAGAATATCTAGATTTTAGAGTTGGTTGTCCTTTTCCGAAAAGGACAAGCGCGACTAAATGTAGAAAATCTAGATTTTAGAGCTGGTTGTCCTTTTCCGAAAAGGACAAGCGCTACTAAATGTAGAAAATCTAGATTTTGAAGCTGGTTGTCCTTTTCCGAAAAGGACAAGCGCGACTAAATATTGAAATCCGGAAGCTTAAGAGCAGCCACACGAAAAGAAAGGAGGGGACCTCGAGATTCGCAGCCGGTTTTCATTAAAAGGCACATTTTATGAACAGAATTTGTCATTTGAAAATCACCAGCCATTTTCCAAATTTCCGGAGGCAAAAATGTAGAAAATCTGAATTTAAGAGCTGGTTGTCCTTTTCCGAAAAGGACAAGCGCGACTAAATGTAGAAAATCTAAGATTTAGAGCTGGTTGTCCTTTTCCGAAAAGGACAAGCGCGACTAAATGTAGAAAACCTAGATTTTAAAGCTGGTTGTCTTTTTCCGAAAAGAACAAGCGCGACTAAATGTAGAAAATCAAGATTTTAGAGCTGGTTGTCCTTTTCCGAAAAGGACAAGCGCGACTAAATGTAGAAAATCTAGATTTTAGAGTTGGTTGTCCTTTTCCGAAAAGGACAAGCGCGACTAAATGTAGAATATCTAGATTTTAGAGCTGGTTGTCCTTTTCCGAAAAGGACAAGCGCGACTAAATGTAGAAAATCTAGATGTTAGAGCTGGTTGTCCTTTTCCGAGTCGTGAAGGATGCTACCCCCGACCCGCGAAGCCAAAATCCTAGGGTTTAGGGTTATAAAATATATATCAGTGACTAGCTAGGCGACTCTAGCTTGGCGACCCCCCAGGGGTGCGCCCTGCAGGCTCTGCAGCTTAGCAGAGCCTGCCATGGTCTCGCTGCCGCTCGACGTCGCCCGCCTACCCCAACAGAAGTGAGAGGGGTGGCGGGCGGGTTTAGGGTTTAGGGTTTAGGGTTTTGGGTTTTGGGTTTTGGGTTTTGGGTTTATAGAAATTGTTAAGGGTTTGGGTCCCAAAAACTTTTTGACCGAAAGTTTTGAACGAAACGTTTTGACCGAAAGTTTTGAACGAAACGTTTTGACCGAAAGTTTTTTTTGCGAACCATGTTTCCCAATTTCTTGGGGGCTGCGAAATGTTTTGAACGAAACTTTGGAGCGAGACGTTTTGACCGTCTTGGGGCTGGGGCGGGGGCTGAGGCTGGAGGCTGGGGCTGGTCTTTCAAATTTGTTGGGGGCTGCGAAACGTTTCGAGCGAAACTTTTGAGCGAGACGTTTTGACCGTCCTGGGGCTGGGGCTACGGGGGGGGGGGGGGCGGCCACGAAATTGATTCAGTGCAAAAGTTGCAGATACCAGTAGCATCATTGTGACTTTCAAGTCGCATAAACAAGTTCACGCGGCAACGTATGTACTCGGTGTCAACATCGAACGCGAATACTGCGAAACGTTTCTAACCAAACCTTTGTGCGAGACGTTTTGACTGTCCTGAGGTTGGGGCTACGCGGGGGGGGGGGGTGGGGGCGGCCACGAAATTGATCCAGTGCAAAAGTTGCAGATACCAGTAGCATCATTGTGACTTCCAAGTCGCATAAACAAGTTCACGCGAAAACGCATGTACTTGGTGTCAACAGCAAACGCGAAGTTTTACCAAACTTGACACGAAGCTTGGCGGGAGAGAAAGAAAGGGAGGGGGGGGGGCGGCCGCGAAATTGGTGGCGTGCAACAGTGGTAGTTACTAGGATCGTCATCTCGAAGTTGATGTAGGATGCGTATCGATTCTAAAGGGTTCTTCTGAGTTGTCCTCGAAACTTTATGCTCTGCTGGATTCCTGCGATCTGCGGGCCTTGCATTAGAATAGAATACATCTGCAACTTTTGTTCGCCTTCGGCTGCTTCCAGAAGACTTGATGTTTCCGGCATTGGAGCTGAGCATCCACAGACTACCGGAGTCTGTGCGATGCAAGGGCGCTCTTGCTAGGCGGTAGACATGTGGTGAGAAACACCTTCTGGTGACACGTCGTAATTTCCTAAAAAGCCTCTAGTACGCTTCTGTCGTGATTTCGAAGGCATTTGAATGCTCAAATGCTCTCAGTTGCCTTGGAATGCTCTAAAAGGGCTCGTTAGGTCACCGAAAAGGAGAGAGGGGTAGGGAGGGAGGGAGGGAGGGACCTCAGCAAGTGTTGTGGCATACTGCACGGTGGTTTTGTTCCGCGGCTCCTTGATACATGGTTTTTGCACCACATGCCTGCTTTCTTCTAGCCAGATTACTTCTGCCAGCTTTGCTGTCGTGGCCGCAGGTAGACACCGACAAACTCGAGCATTCAGTAAGCGCTCGCAATGGAAGCCTTACAAACGGCGAGTGATTGATTCCGGTGTGATTGTGTTAACCTGCGAGGAGTTTCCCTGCTCATATGCTTTTGTTGATGTCTGTGCTTTGGGGGGTCTTTTTGAGGGCCTCCGTTAAAATCCGCTGTGAGAATTGCGCTGTTGTTTTGCCTTGCTGACCTTGTGCCCGAGCTGCCCTTTTTCTTGGTCAAGCCGTGGCGCGGGGGTCGGTGGGGCGGCGCGGGCCGTCGGAGCGAGCGGCGTGCGGCCGGGACCTCGGAGTGCAGCCGTGGAGCTGTTGGAGTGTAGGTACGGCCGCGTGTGCGGGGCTTCGGGTTTTGCTTGAGGTTTCGTTATGTTGGCCTGAGGATGTCTGGCAGTGCCCGGTCTTGCTTTTACTTTAAGTCCTTCTTCAGCTCCCCTCTGCTTGCTTCGCCTCAGGTCTGGACCTCTTCATCCCGGTCGGGCACTCTTTGCCGAGGCTTCGGGGATTGTAGGTGGTTAGGGCTCCGAGGTAGCGAGGTCCGAGTGCGCAAGGTTTGGGTGTTCAGGGTTGTTTCGGTCTTGCGAGGTGGGTTGGTTTGCCGAGGCAGTCAGGTTTAGAGTGCAGCCGCCCAGGGTACCTGTTCGGGGTTTCGCGTTGTCTCGGGTGTGGTAGGCCCTGAACTCTTTTGGGTTGCTTAGGTCCTATACCCTAAATCCAATATCTAATGGCTTAACTCCAAAGCTCCACATCCGAAACCCGAACCCAGATCGTAAGGTCAAGACCTTAGCTCCAAAACTCCGAATCCAAAGCTCCAACTCTTGAAGTCAAGCGCTAGTTCTACTCCTGAGCTTCCAAACCGAAACTTTCAATCCGAAACTTTGCATCCCAGATGTTTAATGCCTAGTGCGAAACCTTGCAATTTGGCTCGGTAGATAACTCCATCGCTCTACAAGGCTTGGGCCAATTGAACAGGAAGGATTGATCGGAGTTGCCAGCCATTGATTTCGAACTTTTCATACACTTAAAGCTCCGCTCGATCTTTAGACCCTCAACTCGGAAACCCTTGACCATGGACCCTAGCCGCTCAGGTTCGGACCTCTTCATCTTGGTCGGGGACTCTGTCGAGGCTTCAGGGATTGCAGGTGGTCGGGGCTCCGAGGTTGCGAGGTCCGAGTGCGCAAGGCTTGGGCGTTCGGGTGTTTTCCGGTCTCGGCAGGTGGGTTGGTTTTCCGAGGTCGTGAGGTGTGGTGTGCAGCTGCGTCGGGTTTTGCTGAGGGTTCGGGGTTTTGTCGGGCGTTTTAGGTCTCGGGCTCTCTTGGACGATCTAGGTCTCAAGCCCTAAATCCGATATCCTAGACTTATGTCTAAACTCCCGTATCTGAGAGCCCGCAGACTATCTTAATCTACGAACCATGAAGCCGTTGTTTTAACTCGACATTCTTGTTGCAAAACCCGAAATCCCTAACTCAAATCCTTCAGGCTTGCTTCTTCAGGTCTATCCATTTTCTTTCGAGCGGAGGTCTCAGTAAACTGTCCTCTAAAACTCTAGATACCCAAGCCTTGTTCGGAACTTTAGCCCAAGCCTCGAATACTCGAATCCTTCACACTGACCCTGAAGTCCGAACACTCCGACCTTTAACCCCGAATCATTGGATCCGAAGCTCATTCCCGAATCCGAGGTCCAACGCTCTCAATCCAAAATTCCCAAGTGCAGAACCCTTGATCCCACATCCTATAACCCCACGTTGGAAATCCTTACCCTTAAGTTCTAGATTCGAAAACGCTCGGCCTTGAGCCTCAAGCCCCTAAGTGTAAAACCCTTAGTCCCAAATCTCAAAACTATTCCCGAGGCTCGGTCCTTTCGTCTCTGTTCCGCCGGGCACTCCCTCGCGAGGTTTCAGGGGTTCTAGGTGGGTTTGGGCTCTGAGGCAGCGAGGTCGGAGTGCGCAAGGCTTGGGTGTTCAGGGTTTTTCGGCTTTGGGAGGTGGCTTGGGGCTCAGAGGTAGTCAGGTTTTGAGTGAGTGCGCTTTGTTGGTTTTGTTTCGTGGCGAGGGGCTAAGCCGAGAACCCCACGGTGGTATGGCGAGGGGCTAAGCCACGAACCCCATTCCGGAAAGGAGTCGGGGGGTCGAGCGGGAGCACCACTCGCTAGTCCCGGACCCCTCGGCTCCTTTCAGTTTTGGTTTGAGCGAAATTTTTGTTATGCGAACCATGTTTTCATTTTTTTTAGGGCTGCGAAACGTTTTGGGCGAAACTTTCGAACCCTTTTGGGGAGAGGTATGGAGGGAGGTGAGAACGATAGAAGGGTGCCCTAAACCTTAAACCCTAAACCCTAACTCTCAAGAATGTGCGTGTTGCAGACCGAAACATATTGTACGATACGTTATGACCGGAATGTATTGATTGTTTTGCGAACCATGTTTTCGGTTTTCTTGGGGGGCTGCGAAACGTTTTGAGCGAAGCTTTGGAGCGAGACGTTTTGACCGTCCTGGGGCTGGGGCTGGCTTGGGCTCTAAGTTGGAATTCTCCTTGCGGGGCTTTCCGTGCAACAGTGGTCCACCCTGAGTCCGGCTCGTCACGGTGGGCTCCTTTTCCCTTGCCCTGTTTGCCGGGCGAGTGGGGGTAGCATCATTTCCGGCCACCGGCAGTTCATTCCTTACCCGAGCACTGGGCTTGCCACCGAGGCCGGCTTTCCCGGCGGCCTTCGCATAGTCGATGTCCATGGCCTCCGCTTCGGCGTCGGTTTTCTTCTTTCGCTTACGGCCTTTGCCTTTGGGCTGGTCTTCTTCAGCAGGCCGCAATCGGACTGTCCTTGTCGGCGGCGATGCTGAGGGGAGGACCTGCGCACTGATGGCTGTCCATCTGCGCTGAATAGTGCTTCAAAACAGCGGCAGATATCGAGCACGGCTGTACATGGAAATACTGTCCTTGAAGCACACACACACACACACACACACACACACACACCGTCGGGCTGTTGGATCGCCTCATAAAAGGTCGAACCGAGCTCTGGGCTGCTGGACTGCACGCGTCTGCTTGTGTTGACGCTGCAGCAGTGGGGTCAGTGGTGACCGAGCAGGCTGTACCTTGAACTCCCAATCCTCTAAGTCCTAACCCCCAAACCGAAAGCTGGACTGCACACGTCCCTTGATTGACGCTGTAGCAGAGGAGTCAGTGGTGACTGCGCCTCATTCATCTTCGAACCATAATAGGTCGAACTGGGCTCCCGGTGGTTGCCTCAGGGTGAGGGTGCAGGCTGTACCTCATTCAGGTCGAACCATAATAAGTCGAACTGGGCTCCCGGCTGTTGCCTCAGGATGAGGGTGCAGGCTGTGCTTCATTCAGGTCGAACCATAACAGGTCGAACTGGGCTCCCGCTGTTGCCTCAGGGTGAGGGTGCAGGCTGTGCTTCATTCAAGTCGAACCATAATAGGTCGAACTGGGCTCGCGCTGTTGCCTCAGGGTGAGGGTGCAGGCTGTGCCTCATTCAGGTCGAACCATAATAAGTCGAACTGGGCTCCCGGCTGTTGCCTCGTGCAGGCTGTGCTTCACAGGTCGAACCATAATAGGTCGAACTGGGCTCGCGCTGTTGCCTCAGGGTGAGGGTGCATGCCTCATTCAGGTCGAACCAGTGGGGGGTGGGCGGGGGTGAGGGAAGGGCGCACAGGCGTCCTAAACCCTCATTAAAGGTCGAACCGGAATTTTGGCGGTTTTTTGGTGGATTTGGGGTAGGGAGGCTGTAGGGTAGAGGCATGAAGAGGGTTGGGGGTTGGGGGGGCTTAGAGGGGGGGTAGGAAGTGCGGTGCAATTTGGGGCTGGTACTGAAAAAGGGGGGTAGGTAGGGGGGGGTAGGGGGGGGGTACGGGGGAGTGGCGGGGAAACTTATTCCGTTATTAACCAGCTCCAGGTTCGTTTTGATTTTGGGATTGCTGTTGGGCCGGTGGAGAAGTCGTTTTTTTCTCCACCGCCCAACCTTGGAAGATATAGAGAAGAACAGAAGGTTGGCCGGTGCCCGAAGCCATTTCGGTAGTTTTTCTTTGCGAACCATGTTTTGGAATTTGGGGAAGGGGCTGGACTGGCTTGGCTGGGGCTGGGTATGGGCTTGGCCTGCGCTTGGCTGTGGTTTGACCTGGGTGGCCTGGGCTGGGTGGTCTGGCTGGCTGGGCTGCCTGGGTTGAGGTTGTTGGGGCTGAAGTGGTTATAGAAATTGTTAAGGGTTTGGGTGCCAATAACATTTTGAGCGAAACGTTTTGAGTGAAAGTTGTGACCGAAAGTTTTGACCGAAAGTTTTTTGACTGAAACCACATTTTGAATTTGGGTTTGGGTGCCAACAACGTTTTGAGCGAAATGTTTTGAACGAAACGTTTTGAGCGAAACGTTTTGAGCGAAACGTTTTGAGCGAAAGTTGTGACCGAAAGTGTTGACCGAAAGTTTTTGGACTGAAAACACATTTTGAATTTGCTGGGCTGGGCTGGCTGAACTGAACTGGCCTGGCTAGGCTGGGCTGCCTGGCCGGCTGGGCTGGGCTGGGTCGGGCTGCTCGGGCTGGGCTGGCTGGTGGGCTGGGGCCTGGGGCCTGGAGCCCGGGGCTTGGAGCTGGGCTGGGTTGCTTGGGTTGAAGGTTGTAGAGAAATTGGTTTATCAAGACGTTTGTTCCGTTTTTGAGCCCCAGCTCAATGTTGGCCGGGCCGTACCGGCTGTTACAAATTTGTAGAGAAATTGGTTTATCAAGAAGCTTGTTCAATCTTTAACCTGTGTGTTGGGCCGTAGCGGTGGTTACAAACACGGACAAGCAATTTCTATTTATCACTTTCTTGAGGGTTTAGGGTTTAGGGTTTAGGGTTTAGGGTTTAGGGTTTAGGGTTTAGGGTTTTCGCTGCGAGTGCGCTGTCGACCCCTCCATGAAGTGGTTGGGGTCGGCGCATGAGCTGCAATGCCCGCCCTCCCACCCTAATTTCAAACCTTGAACGGGTTTAGGGTTGTCTACCCCCCCAACCCCCCCTAGCAAGGGGGGCTTATATGGTTTGGAAGCAACAACAACAAACAACTTTTCCACAACGCCAAAGTGACAATCTCCAGGCGCAAAGTGACAATCTCCAGGCCCCAAAGTGACAATCTCCAGGCCCCAAAGTGACCCCAAGGGCCTTCTGGGTGGCTTCGGTGGGCTTGTGGCCTCTGGGGCCTTTGCAGGGTTTACGGGGGAGGACCTTCTGCAGGCTTTGTGGGGGCTGCGCGGCCTTCTGGAAATCTTCTGGACACCTTTTTGCCCACCTTCAAAACTACTTAAAACCTATTGAAACAGCTACAAAAACCAGATAAAACTTTTAAAAACCATTCTGAGCCTTTAAGAACCTCGCAAAACCTGCAAAAACTTCAACCAGACCAGGCCAACTTTTCCACAACACCAAAGTGAAAAACTCCAGGCGCAAAGTGACAATCTCCAGGCCCCCAAGCGACAATCTCCAGGCCCCAGAGTGACAATCTCCAGGCCCCAAAGTGACAATCTCCAGGTCCCAAAGTGACCCAAAGGGCCTTCTGGGTGGCTTCGGTGGGCTTGTGGCCTCTGGGGCCTCTGCAGGGTTTACGGGGGAGGACCTTCTGCAGGCTTTGTGGGGGCCTGCGCTAGGCTCTGGGTCCTTAATTTTAATAGGTCCGGTTAATTTTAAGCTCCGGGCCTTTAAGTTTAGGCTCCGGGTCCTTAATTTTAGGTCCGGTCCTTATTTTAAGCTCCGGTGCCTTAATTTTAGCCTGGCCCTTAATTACGGGCCCTTAATTTTAGGCTCCGGGTCCTTGATTTTAGGTCTGGCCTTAATTTTAAGCTCCGGGTTCTTAATTTTCGGCTCCGGGTCCTTAATTTTAAGGTTCTTTAAAGGCAGCAAGGAGGAATCCAGGGGTCCCCGCCCATTTGCACCAAGGTTTACCGGGGCCCAGAAATCTGGAAAATTCCTGCTGATTTTGCCTTGTTAAATTCTTTACATAAAATGTGCATTTTAATGAGGGCCAAGTGCCCAAGTCGAGGTCCCCCTCTTTCTTTTCGTGTGGCTCCACTAAACTCTGCCCTGGGGCTCCTCGGTCCAGGGCTCGGAACCGTCCCTGAGCTTAGGATCGAAAAATGGACCCTCGAGTGCTCGAGTGTGCCCAAAGGGGTCGGGGCCACATTCTGCAGCAAAACAGGGCCGTTCTTTATGTGTGCCGCCACTAAACCATCCGGTGTCCATGTGGGCCCAAAGCGGTCAAGGCCACATTCTGCAGCAAAACAGGGCCGTTCTTTTCGTGTGGCTCCACTAAACTCTTCCCTGCCCTCCAAAAATCTGGAAAATCGCTGCTGATTTTGCTTTGTTAAATTCTTTATATAAAATGTGCATTTTAATTAGGGCCAGGTGCCCAAGTCGAGGTCCCCCTCTTTCTTTTCGTGTGGCTCCACTAAACTCTGCCCTGGGGCTCCTCGGTCCAGGGCTCGGAACCGTCCCCGGGTCTTTAATTTAAGGCTCTTTAAAAGCAGCAAGGAGGAATCCAGGGCCGCCCGGCCATTTGCACCAAGGTTTACCGGGGCCCAGAAAGGAGGAATCCAGGGCCGCCCGGCCGGTTTGCACTGAGGTTTAGGGTTATTACTATATAGGCTGACAGTAGCGGCCTATTCACTGGAGCCGCGTGGACCTGAGGTCCAGGACCTACGGCTCGCTTTTCAGCCATCGCCTACGGTCCGGCAGGCGCCTTCCGGTCCGCCTGCTGCGGCCGACCCCATTCGCTGCGGTGGGGGGTCGGCCTTCAGTTTAGGGTTTAGTGTTTAGGGTTTAGGGTGTGTCGACCAAACTGTTGCGGTAAAAAGAATGTAGGACGGACGTCAGAGTTTTTTTGCGTAAGAGAGTTCGTCACGTCCGTGGACCTCGATATAGATCCCACCACAACCCACCCGGAGCATTTGTCCTTAGCTTAAGTCCTTAAGCGTCCAACACGAAGGAAATACCCATGCAGCTACAGGGAGGCGCACAGTCTTTCCACCGTTACGGCGGCGATGACAACTCTAAGAGCAGCCACACGAAAAGAAAGGAGGAGACCTCGAGATTCGCACCTGCCCTGCATTAAGAGGCACATTTTATGACCAGAATTTGGTACACCAAAATCAGCACCAGTTTTCCAATCGCCGAAGGTCAAGGCAAAGTCTAAAGCAGCCACACGAAAAGAAAGGCCGTGTTTTGCTGCAGAATGTGGCTTCGGCCGCTTTGGGCACCCATAGGCACCGGATGGTTTAGAGCAGGCACACGAAAAGAACGGCCCTGTTTTGCTGCAGAATGTGGCCCCGACCTGCTTGGGCACACACGAGCACTCGAGGGTCCATTTTTTGATCCGAGCTCCGAGGGACGGAGTTTAGGGATGGGGAAGGCGGCTAAGAGCAGCCACACGAAAAGAAAGGGGGGCACCTCGAGATTCGCAGCCGGCGTAGTCTAAAAGGCACATTTTATGAACAGAATTTGTCACTTGAAAATCACCAGCAATTTTCCAAATTTCCGGAAGCAGGAATGTGGAAAATCTAGGATTTAAGAGCTAGTTGTCCTTTTCGGAAAAGGACAAAGGCGACTAAATGTAGAAATTCTCGATTTTAGAGCTGGCACACGAAAGGCTAGGGTTTAGGGTTTAGGGTTTTCGCTGCGAGTGCGCTGTCGACCCCTCCATGAAGTGGTTGGGGTCGGCGCATGAGCTGCAATGCCCGCCCTCCCACCCTAATTTCAAACCTTGAACGGGTTTAGGGTTGTCTACCCCCCCAACCCCCCCTAGCAAGGGGGGCTTATATGGCTTGGAAGCAACAACAACAAACAACTTTTCCACAACGCCAAAGTGACAATCTCCAGGCGCAAAGTGACAATCTCCAGGCCCCAAAGTGACAATCTCCAGGCCCCAAAGTGACAATCTCCAGGCCCCAAAGTGACCCAAAGGGCCTTCTGGGTGGCTTCGGTGGGCTTGTGGCCTCTGGGGCCTTTGCAGGGTTTACGGGGGAGGACCTTCTGCAGGCTTTGTGGGGGCTGCGCGGCCTTCTGGAAATCTTCTGGACACCTTTTTGCCCACCTTCAAAACTGCTTAAAACCTATTGAAACAGCTACAAAAACCAGATAAAACTTTTAAAAACCATTCTGAGCTTTAAGAACCTCGCAAAACCTGCAAAAACTTCAACCAGACCAGGCCAACTTTTCCACAACACCAAAGTGAAAAACTCCAGGCGCAAAGTGACAATCTCCAGGCCCCCAAGTGACAATCTCCAGGCCCCAAAGTGACAATCTCCAGGCCCCAAAGTGACCCAAAGGGCCTTCTGGGTGGCTTCGGTGGGCTTGTGGCCTCTGGGGCCTCTGCAGGGTTTACGGCGGAGGACCTTCTGCAGGCTTTGTGGGGGCCTGCGCTAGGCTATGGGTCCTTAATTTTAATTACGGTTAATTTTAAGCTCCGGGCCTTTAAGTTTAGGCTCCGGGTCCTTAATTTTAGGTCCGGTCCTTATTTTAAGCTCCGGTGCCTTAATTTTAGCCTGGCCCTTAATTACGGGCCCTTAATTTTAGGCTCCGGGTCCTTGATTTTAGGTCTGGCCTTGATTTTAAGCTCCGGGTTCTTAATTTTCGGCTCCGGGTCCTTAATTTTAAGGTTCTTTAAAGGCAGCAAGGAGGAATCCAGGGGTCCCCGCCCATTTGCACCAAGGTTTACCGGGGCCCAGAAATTTGGAAAATTCCTGCTGATTTTGCCTTGTTAAATTCTTTACATAAAATGTGCATTTTAATGAGGGCCAAGTGCCCAAGTCGAGGTCCCCCTCTTTCTTTTCGTGTGGCTCCACTAAACTCTGCCCTGGGGCTCCTCGGTCCAGGGCTCGGCACCGTCCCTGAGCTTAGGATCGAAAAATGGACCCTCGAGTGCTCGTGTGTGCCCAAAGGGGTCGGGGCCACATTCTGCAGCAAAACAGGGCCGTTCTTTATGTGTGCCGCCACTAAACTTTCTGGTGTCCATGTGGGCCCAAAGCGGTCAAGGCCACATTCTGCAGCAAAACAGGGCCGTTCTTTTCGTGTGGCTCCACTAAACTCTTCCCTGCCCTCCAAAAATCTGGAAAATCGCTGCTGATTTTGCTTTGTTAAATTCTTTATATAAAATGTGCATTTTAATTAGGGCCAGGTGCCCAAGTCGAGGTCCCCCTCTTTCTTTTCGTGTGGCTCCACTAAACTCTGCCCTGTGGCTCCTCGGTCCAGGGCTCGGAACCGTCCCCGGGTCTTTAATTGAAGGCTCTTTAAAGGCAGCAAGGAGGAATCCAGGGCCGCCCGACCATTTGCACCAAGGTTTACCGGGGCCCAGAAAGGAGGAATCCAGGTGTGCCCGGCCGGTTTGCACTGAGGTTTAGGGTTATTACTTTATAGGCTGACAGTAGCGGCCTATTCACTGGAGCCGCGTGGACCTGAGGTCCAGGACCTACGGCTCGCGTTTCAGCCATCGCCTACGGTCCGGCAGGCGCCTTCCGGTCCGCCTGCTGCGGCCGACCCCATTCGCTGCGGTGGGGGGTCGGCCTTCAGTTTAGGGTTTAGGGTTTAGGGTTTATAGAAATTGTTAAGGGTTTGGGTCCCAAAAACTTTTTGACCGAAAGTTTTGAACGAAACGTTTTGACCGAAAGTTTTGAACGAAACGTTTTGACCGAAAGTTTTTTTTTGCGAACCATGTTTCCCAATTTCTTGGGGGCTGCGAAATGTTTTGAACGAAACTTTGGAGCGAGACGTTTTGACCGTCTTGGGGCTGGGGCGGGGGCTGCGGCTGGAGGCTGGGGCTGGTCTTTCAAATTTGTTGGGGGCTGCGAAACGTTTCGAGCGAAACTTTTGAGCGAGACGTTTTGACCGTCCTGGGGCTGGTCCGTCTTGGGGCTGAGGCTGGGGCTGGTCTTTTGCGAACGCTTTTGGGGAATGGTATGGGTGGCCGGAACACTAGCGGAGTGCAAGAGTTGCAGATACGAGTCTCGTCGCCGCCAGGTTGAAGTGGGATAAACGAGTTCACGTGAAGACGTTTGTGTTTGGTGCAGCAGCGCATAGACAAGGTCTGCTCGGTTGCTACAGGTTTGAGACGAAGCTTGACTAGAGCGGAAAAGGGGGGGGAGGACGGCCACGAAATTGGAGGAGTGCAAAGGTTGCAGATGCGCGTATACATGAAGACGTTTGTGTTTGGTGTTGACGACAGATGCGAAGATGACTAGAGCGGAAAAGGGGTGGGAGGACGGCCACGAAATTGGAGGAGTGCAAAGGTTGCAGATGCGCGTATACATGAAGACGTTTGTGTTTGGTGTTGACGACAGATGCGAAGACAAGTTTTGCGAAATTGGCGCAGAAACTTTTGAGCGAGACGTTTTGACCGTCCTGGGGCTGGGGCTACGGGGGGGGGGGGGCGGCCACGAAATTGGTTCAGTGCAAAAGTTGCAGATACCAGTAGCATCATTGTGAGTTTCAAGTCGCATAAACAAGTTCACGCGGCAACGTATGTACTCGGTGTCAACATCGAACGCGAATACTGCGAAACGTTTCGAACGAAACCTTTGTGCGAGACGTTTTGACTGCCCTGAGGTTGGGGCTACGCGGGGGGGGCTGCTCCTGGCCTTTCGTGGCCTGCTCCTGGCCTTTCGTGGCCTGCTCCTGGTCTTTCGTGGCCTGCTCCTGGCCTTTCGTGGCCTGCTCCTGGCCTTTCGTGGCCTGCTCCTGGCCTTTCGTGGCCTGCTCCTGGCCTTTCGTGGCCTGCTCCTGGCCTTTCGCGGCCTGCTCCTGGCCTTTCGTGGCCTGCTCTGGCCTTTCGTGGCCTGCTCCTGGCCTTTCGTGGCCTGCTCCTGGCCTTTCGTGGCCTGCTCCTGGCCTTTCGTGGCCTGCTCCTGGCCTTTCGTGGCCTGCTCCTGACCTTTCGTGGCCTGCTCCTGGCCTTTCGTGGCCTGCTCCTGGCCTTTCGTGGCCTGCTCCTGGCCTTTCGTGGCCTGCTCCTGGCTTTTCGTGGCCTGCTCCTGGCCTTTCGTGGCCTGGTCCTGGCCTTTCGTGGCCTGCTCCTGGCCTTTCGTGGCCTGCTCCTGGCCTTTCGTGGCCTGCTCCTGGCCTTTCGTGGCCTGCTCCTGGCCTTTCGTGGCCTGCTCCTGGCCTTTCGTGGCCTGCTCCTGGCCTTTCGTGGCCTGCTCCTGGCCTTTCGTGTGGCCTGCTCCTGGCCTTTCGTGGCCTGCTCCTGGCCTTTCGTGGCCTGCTCCTGGCCTTTCGTGGCCTGCTCCTGGCCTTTCGTGGCCTGCTCCTGGCCTTTCGTGGCCTGCTCCTGGCCTTTCGTGGCCTGCTCCTGGCCTTTCGTGTGGCCTGCTCCTGGCCTTTCGTGTGGCCTGCTCCTGGCCTTTCGTGGCCTGCTCCTGGCCTTCGTGGCCTGCTCCTGGCCTTTCGTGGCCTGCTCCTGGCCTTTCGTGGCCTGCTCCTAGCCTTTCGTGGCCTGCTCCTGGCCTTTCGTGGCCTGCTCCTAGCCTTTCGTGGCCTTCTCCTGGCCTTTCGTGGCCTGCTCCTGGCCTTTCGTGGCCTGCTCCTGGCCTTTCGTGGCCTGCTCCTGGCCTTTCGTGGCCTGCTCCTGGCCTTTCGTGGCCTGCTCCTAGCTTTTCGTGGCCTGCTCCTGGCCTTTCGTGGCCTGCTCCTGGCCTTTCGTGGCCTGCTCCTGGCCTTTCGTGGCCTGCTCCTGGCCTTTCGTGGCCTGCTCTTGACCTTTCGTGGCCTGCTCTTGGCCTTTCGTGGCCTGCTCCTGGCCTTTCGTGGCCTGCTCCTGGCCTTTCGTGGCCTGCTCCTGGTCTTTCGTGGCCTGCTCCTGGCCTTTCGTGGCCTGCTCCTGGCCTTTCGTGGCCTGCTCCTGGCCTTTCGTGGCCTGCTCCTGGCCTTTCGTGGCCTGCTCCTGGCCTTTCGCGGCCTGCTCCTGGCCTTTCGTGGCCTGCTCCTGGCCTTTCGTGGCCTGCTCCTGGCCTTTCGTGGCCTGCTTCTGGCCTTTCGTGGCCTGCTCCTGGCCTTTGGTGGCTTGCTCCTGGTCTTTCGTGGCCTGCTCCTGGCCTTTCGTGGCCTGCTCCTGGCCTTTCGTGGCCTGCTTCTGGCCTTTCGTGGCCTGCTCCTGACCTTTCGTGGCCTGCTCCTGGCCTTTCGTGGCCTGCTCCTGGCCTTTCGTGGCCTGCTCCTGGCCTTTCGTGGCCTGCTCCTGGCCTTTCGTGGCCTGGTCCTGGCTTTTCGTGGCCTGCTCCTGGCCTTTCGTGGCCTGCTCCTGGCCTTTCGTGGCCTGCTCCTGGCCTTTCGTGGCCTGCTCCTGGCCTTTCGTGGCCTGCTCCTGGCCTTTCGTGGCCTGCTCCTGGCCTTTCGTGGCCTGCTCCTGGCCTTTCGTGGCCTGCTTCTGGCCTTTCGTGGCCTGCTCCTGGCCTTTCGTGGCCTTTCGTGGCCTGCTCCTGCCTTTTCGTGGCCTGCTCCTGGCCCTTCGTGGCCTGCTCCTGGCCTTTCTTTCGTGGCCTGCTCTTGGCCTTTCGTGGCCTTTCGTGCCGCTCCTGGCCTTTCGTGGCCTGCTCCTGGCCTTTCGTGGCCTGCTCCTGGCCTTTCGTGGCCTGGATTTGAACCTGGATTTGGGGCCTGGGGCCTGGTCAATTTGGGGGGTGGATTTGGGGCCTGGTGCCTGGATTTGGTACTGAGCCTGGATTTGGGGTCTGGAGCCTGGATTTTGGATTTGGGACTGGATTTGGGGTCTGGAGCCTGGATTTGGGCATGGGGCCTGGAGTTGGGGCCTGGGCTGGAATTGTGACTGGAGCTTGGATTTGGGGTCTGAACCCTGGATTTGGGGGCTTGGATTTGGGGGTCTGGAGCCTGGGGCTGGGGCCTGGATTTGGGGCCTGGGGCCTGGATTTGGGATTGGGCCTGGATTTGGGGTGGGCCTGGATTTGGGGTCTAGAGCCTGGATTTGGGACTGGGCTTGGGGCTGGATTTCGAAGCTTGGATTTGGGGTGGGCCTGGGAGCCTGGGGGCTGGGGCCTGGGCTTGGAGGGCCTGGTGCTTGGACCTGGATTTGGGGGATTGGAAAGTGGGCCTGGGTTGGAGGTTATGGAGAAATTGGTTTATCAAGAAGCTTGTTCCGTGTTTGATCGGGTGGCTGTTTTGAGTTGGTTGGGCTGAGTTAATGGTTGAAGTTGTGGTTGTGCGAAATTGGATTATCAAGAAGCTAACGCCAGTTTTATCCGAAATGCTGGGCCTTAGTGGTGGTTACAAACAAGGACAAGCAATTTCTATTTATCACTTTCTTGAGGGTTTAGGGTTTAGGGTTTAGGGTTTAGGGTTTAGGGTTTAGGGTTTAGGGTTTAGGGTTTAGGGTTTAGGGTTTAGGGTTTAGGGTTTAGGGTTTAGGGTTTAGGGTTTAGGGTTTAGGGTTTAGGGTTTAGGGTTTATGGTTTATGGTTTAGGGTTTAGG
This sequence comes from Symbiodinium sp. CCMP2592, assembly GCA_905221615.1. Lineage (NCBI taxonomy): Eukaryota > Dinophyceae > Suessiales > Symbiodiniaceae > Symbiodinium > Symbiodinium sp. CCMP2592. The sequence continues at coordinate 19,876 of CAJNDT010003381.1, forward strand.
GTTTAGGGTTTAGGGTTTAGGGTTTAGGGTTTAGGGTTTATAGAAATTGTATAGGGTTTAGGTCCGAGGTTTTGGCCGGGTTTTGGCGGGTTTTGTGCGGGTTTCTTTTTTTGGTTTTGCTTCGAAATAGAGGCTTTTTCCAACATTTGGCAGCCTGCCCCCTGCCCCCTGCCCCCTGCGCCTGCCCCCTGCCCCCTGCGCCTGCCCCCTGCCCCCTGTCTTGCCCCCTGCCCCCCTGCCCGCCCTCTGTGCTGCCCTGTACCCCCTGCCCTGCCCTGCCCTGCTGCCCTGGTGCCTGGATTTGGGGCCTGGGCCTGGATTTGGGACTGGGACCAGGCCGTCTGGAGCCTGGATTTGGGGTCTGGAGCTTTGGGGCTGGTGCCTGGAGCCTGGGTTTGGGGCCTGGGCTTGTAAGCCTGCTCTGGGGCTTTCGGATTGACTGCTGCCAAAGCGCTCAGGATCCAGCTGTCACGGTAGGTTGTTGTCGGCCTCCTGGAGCATGCACGTGAAATATAATTTTGCAGGAAGATAGGATTTCTCAGCTGTGCGCCTGGTGACATTCTACCATTGCAAGCCCGCCAATCCCATTTGCGCACTCACGAAACATCTGCGGTAAGCAGACATGAATATGTGTCTTTTCAAGCATGAGATCTGTGCGTTTGACATGACATGGTCTGTGAGGTCATGTCTAGCAGCACAAGACATTTCTCATGAGGCATGCATGAACTCGGGTCGCTCATACATTTTGGTTTTGCCACTGCTGGACTGTGCTGGTGCGGCTAGTAGCAGCAACGCACGGCGCTGGTGTCATGGATGCAACCGACACACTTGTGTTGGGACTTTGCAGCTGCTAGCTGCTGCCACTTTCCTCTCATATTGATCGAATTGAGTATGTCGGGTGGTGCCGGAGGGATGCTTCCAGTTCAGCGCGGGAGAGCAAAGTCGGTCCCTGCTTCAGGGAGTCCAAGTAGAGGAACTGGTCGTCTCCTGTATGCTTGAGAGCAACCCAGTGCCGGCCTTCGTGGTTTTGTATAGCGCCCAGGCATCCGCGCAGATCCTGACTGCACAGGGCTCGCCTGTCTGACATCTCCCAGCAGAGACGGTCGAAGGCTTGCATGGCCTTGGTCCGCACGGCCATCAGGAGCACTTCAATGGAATAGTCGCCTCCAGGACCCAGGTGCAGGCTTGGGTCATCTGCGAGTTCCCAATTCTCCTCGAGGAACGTTGCTGCTGCCTCTTCGAGGTCGACGACATTGCAGTGGCAAGCGCCCAAGGCATTGTTGAGCGCATGGATGCCGCACCTGAGCTCCTCCTGCCTCTCGAAATAGCAGGCGACTCCCTCGAGCTGCTGTACTCCTTCTGGTTGCTGCTCTCCATTTTGTTCTGGACTGCTTCCATGCTTCGCAGCTGTTGACTCACCTGCCCCACGCTTCCCGCTGAGGCTGCTGCTGTCTGCCCCTGCTTTGGCTTTGCTGTGGACTTTGCCTTTGGCGGTTGCCGTGCGCTTGGCTTTGGCCTTGGCTGCAGCCTTGGCCTTGGTTTCTGCGTTCCTGCCTCTGGTTCTGCGGTGGGCTTTGGCTGTGCAATGCTTCTGGTGTTGCTTGATGTCGGCCTTGTTGTCAGTGACTTCCTTGCCACATTGCGGACAGCACCAAGGCAGCGCCGACTCTTCCAAGCCCTTCTTCATCGCGGCCCAATCTGGGGCGCCCATCTGGGCCAGGCGGGCCTTGTAGAAATCCTTGCTGTCAGGGGGCCTGAAGAGTTGGTTCCACAACGGAGATCCCTCTCTTTCGGCCTGCTGGAGTTTCAATGTGGTCAGTGCCCAGTCGGCGTGCTCGTTAAAGCAAAGCGCCTTGGGGTTGAAGAGCTCCAAGGTGCAGAGGGATTGTCTTGGGCATCGGCTCAGAGCCACATAAGCCTGACCTGGCTGTTTGCATGTTGCATCCAGGCGCGAGTGGGCGCCGTCGTGCAAGGTGGCCGCTTGGCTTTTGTGGATGGTGGTGGCCTTGGCGAGGACGAGCGGGAACTGCAGCCTGGATGCTTTCTTGCCATCTTTGTCGAAAAAGGTTACCGACAGGCGGGAAATCGCAACGTGGTCGCACTGATTCTCTGCCAGCCACTTGGCGCCGGCGTTCTTCTCGAAGGTGACCCAGACGTTGTCGACCTCGCCCGTTTCCTCGTCCGCTTCAATCTCCTCGAAGAAGCCACAGGCCCCGTTGACCAAGCCGTCCTGTACGTCCAGGTTGCGTTTGAGCATGACACGGACGCCGACCGCAAGCTCAAGCAGCGCCGCCAATCCGCCGGTGTTCTCCTCTTCGGCCCACGCTGCCTCCGTGGATAGTGGCGCCCCGGTGCTGAGGCTGGTATCCACGGCAGGGCACTCGTACAGACGAGTCTTGGTCCTGTGGATGTGGTCTTCCATGTACTGCCGGTTGCTTTGCCTGACCGCCTGTCGGGTGGGATACAGGTGCACTGCCTTGGGAGCAGGCTGCTTGCCGCCCTTCTTCGTCACCACCATGCCGCACAGCTCTTGGATGTCCTCCTCCGTCCACTTCCCTATCCGCACGCGGGCCAGGAGTGCTGCCCACCTCGGGGCCTTCGCCGCTCGTTGGTTGCCCTCGAGCTCGCACAGCTCAAACATGTTCCACAGGTAGCTGTGGAAGGACGGGAGGCCCCCGGGTGGTGGCAGCTGAAAGAGGTCGCCCGACAAGACCACATGCACGCCTCCAAAGCAAACCTGCGGCACATCTCTCGCCAGACGGAGATGCTGGTCGAGACGTTCCAGGAGCCAGGAAGAAATGAAGCTCATTTCGTCGATGAAGAGCACCGAAACCAGTTTCCAGATTCTCTGCAGGCTTGCCAGCTGCGGACCGCTTGGAAGCGGCAGGTCGCAAGCCTTGCCGTAGCTTCTATTGACCACCGGCAGCAAGGCGCAGGCGTGGAGTGTGATGCCATTCAGGTTCCAGGCCGCCACCCCAGTCGGCGCTGCGATGATGGTGCCTGTGCCGCCCTGTCTGAGCATGTGGGCTGCGGCGCGCACCACCACGGACTTGCCCGAGCCGCCCGGCCCATGCAGTAGCATGCGAAGGCGCTCGCTGTTGTTGGTGTCCTTGGTGTTGGGCCGGTTCAGGGCATACTGTATGATGTACTCCATGGCTCGGCGCTGGTGCTGCGTCTCCGGGCTTGGGCTTTCGGTCGTGAGCATCTCGAAGGCCTCCTCGCCGCCGTCCACTGGCGCGAAGGCGTCGCCGGCAGCGCCTGTCGGCACGTGGTCTGGTTCCAAAAAGTCGATGTCGTCCCCGTGCCGCTCCTTTAAGGCTTCCATGATCTTAAGGGAGTCCTCGTAGTTGTCCTGGGCAACCTTGCTATTGGCCCATCCGTCCCGCGCGTGAGCCGGATGCATTTTGGCCTTCATGTACATGGCCGCCTGGACGGCCTGCATCTTTCGGGCGGCATTGACGGTACCGTCCATCTGCGGGAAGCATTTGGACCGGAGGAAGTCCGGATGCCCGTCCAT
>CAJNDT010003382.1:0-23391 GCA_905221615.1 Symbiodinium sp. CCMP2592
AATTTTTCTTATGTCGTGTACGGGACATCTATGTCTCGTTCAGTATTCGTACATGTATCGCCAGAAGCGCTAAACCCTCTAAGCACGGACTTTCGGCCACTCCGGGACGGACTTCGCGAAGCTTCTGAGGCTTCCTTCACCGGTGCCAGCTCCGACATCTCCGTAGCTCAGAGCGAAGCTCCGTCCGGTGCTGCCGGTAGGTTCGACCACTTCCGCGCTGCAGACCTTCAACTACGTGCCCGGGCGCCTAGCAGTAGCCCTCCTTGGAGCAGAGCGGAGCTCATGCGGAAGGGACGCGTGCGCTTCAATCCACCGGTTTGCGAACCTGCTGCAGAGCCGATCCTCGTGAGCTCCGCCACTGGCGGCCGGCCGCAGTGCGTGTGCTTGTGGCGCGCGTCTTCCGGTTCATCGCCCGACAACTTCAGACCCAGGTCCTCCTGCGAAGCCTATGACCCGCTCTCTTGGCAGTGGAGTGCACGAGAGAGCTTACCCCCCAAAGAAGAATGTGTGGCAATATGCCAGCGATCATGCTCTCCCCGAGTTTCGATTCCGTTTGCCTTCTTACACCGTGTATGGGAAACAGCTACCTCTGTTCTGACTACTTGTTCCCCTGCAAAGCCTACACCCGACACCCTGTACTTCTCAATATAAGTGCAGTGTACAGTGTTACAGTGAACGGAAAAGAAGCTCCACGTACAATGCATGGATATGTTGAGCCACAAATCTGCAGGGCAGTGTACTCCATATGTTTTCGATTCCGTCATTAATCTCACTCACCGATATAATTTTTCTTATGTCGTGTACGGGACATCTATGTCTCGTTCAGTATTCGTACATGTATCGCCAGAAGCGCTAAACCCTCTATGCACGGACTTTCGGCCACTCCGGGACGGACTTCGCGAAGCTTCTGAGGCTTCCTTCACCGGTGCCAGCTCCGACATCTCCGTAGCTCCGAGCGAAGCTCCGTCCGGTGCTGCAGGTAGGTTCGACCACTTCCGCGCTGCAGACCTTCAACTACGTGCCCGGGCGCCTAGCAGTAGCCCTCCTTGGAGCAGAGCGGAGCTCATGCGGAAGGGACGCGTGCGCTTCAATCCACCGGTTTGCGAACCTGCTGCAGAGCCGATCCTCGTGAGCTCGCCACTGGAGGCCTTCCACAGCGGACGTGGCTCTCGTCTTCCGGGTCATCGCCGACAACTTCAAGACCCAGGTCTCTGCGAAAGCCTAAGACCGCTCTCTTGAAGCAGTGGAGTGCACGAGAGAGCTTACCCCCCAAAGAAGAATGTGTGGCAATATGCCAGCGATCATGCTCTCCCCGAGTTTCGATTCCGTTTGCCTTCTTACACCGTGTATGGGAAACAGCTGCATCTGTTCTGACTACTTGTTCCCCTGCAAAGCCTACACCCGACACCCTGTACTTCTCAATATAAGTGCAGTGTACAGTGTTACAGTGAACGGAAAAGAAGCTCCACGTACAATGCATGGATATGTTGAGCCACAAATCTGCAGGGCAGTGTACTCCATATGTTTTCGATTCCGTCATTAAGCTCACTCACCGATATAATTTTTCTTATGTCGTGTACGGGACATCTATGTCTCGTTCAGTATTCGTAAATGTATCGCCAGAAGCGCTAAACCCTCTATGCACGGACTTTCGGCCACTCCGGGACGGACTTCGCGAAGCTTCTGAGGCTTCCTTCACCGGTGCCAGCTCCGACATCTCCGTAGCTCAGAGCGAAGCTCCGTCCGGTGCTGCAGGTAGGTTCGAGCACTTCCGCGCTGCAGACCTTCAACTACGTGCCCGGGCGCCTAGCAGTAGCCCTCCTTGGAGCAGAGCGGAGCTCATGCGGAAGGGACGCGTGCGCTTCAATCCACCGGCTTGCGAACCTGCTGCAGAGCCGATCCTCGTGAGCTCGCCACTGGAGGCCTTCCGCAGCGGACGTGGCTCTCGTCTTCCGGGTCATCGCCGACAACTTCAAGACCCAGGTCTCTGCGAAAGCCTAAGACCGCTCTCTTGAAGCAGTGGAGTGCACGAGAGAGCTTACCCCCCAAAGAAGAATGTGTGGCAATATGCCAGCGATCATGCTCTACCCGAGTTTCGATTCCGTTTGCCTTCTTACACCGTGTATGGGAAACAGCTGCCTCTGTTCTGACTACTTGTTCCCCTGCAAAGCCTACACCCGACACCCTGTACTTCTCAATATAAGTGCAGTGTACAGTGTTACAGTGAACGGAAAAGAAGCTCCACGTACAATGCATGGATATGTTGATCCACAAATGTGCAGGGCAGTGTACTCCATATGTTTTCGATTCCGTCATTAAGCTCACTCACCGATATAATTTTTCTTATGTCGTGTACGGACATCTATGTCTCGTTCAGTATTCGTACATGTATCGCCAGAAGCGCTAAACCCTCTATGCACGGACTTTCGGCCACTCCGGGACGGACTTCGCGAAGCTTCTGAGGCTTCCTTCACCGGTGCCAGCTCCGCCATCTCCGTAGCTCAGAGCGAAGCTCCGTCCGGTGCTGCAGGTAGGTTCGACCACTTCCGCGCTGCAGACCTTCAACTACGTGCCCGGGCGCCTAGCAGTAGCCCTCCTTGGAGCAAAGGAGCTCATGGAAGGGACCTGCTTCAATCTTAAGGTTTGCAAACCTGCTGCAGAGCCGATCCTGGTGAGCTCGCCACTGGAAGTCTTCCGCAGCGGACGTGGCTCTCGTCTTCCGGGTCATCGCCGACAACTTCAAGACCCAGGTCTCTGCGAAAGCCTACGACCGCTCTCTTGAAGCAGTGGAGTGCACGAGAGAGCTTACCCCCCAAAGAAGAATGTGTGGCAATATGCCAGCGATCATGCTCTCCCCGAGTTTCGATTCCGTTTGCCTTCTTACACCGTGTATGGGAAACAGCTGCCTCTGTTCTGACTACTTTTTCCCCTGCAAAGCCTACACCCGACACCCTGTACTTCTCAATATAAGTGCAGTGTACAGTGTTACAGTGAACGGAAAAGAAGCTCCACGTACAATGCATGGATATGTTGAGCCACAAATGTGCAGGGCAGTGTACTCCATATGTTTTCGATTCCGTCATTAAGTTCACTCACCGATATAATTTTTCTTATGTCGTGTACGGGACATCTATGTCTCGTTCAGTATTCGTACATGTATCGCCAGAAGCGCTAAACCCTCTATGCACGGACTTTCGGCCACTCCGTGACGGACTTCGCGAAGCTTCTGAGGCTTCCTTCACCGGTGCCAGCTCCGACATCTCCGTAGCTCAGAGCGAAGCTCCGTCCGGTGCTGCAGGTAGGTTCGACCACTTCCGCGCTGCAGACCTTCAACTACGTGCCCGGGCGCCTAGCCGTAGCCCTCCTTGGAGCAAAGGAGCTCATGGAAGGGACCTGCTTCAATCTTAAGGTTTGCAAACCTGCTGCAGAGCCGATCCTCGTGAGCTCGCCACTGGAGGTCTTCCGCAGCGGACGTGGCTCTCGTCTTCCGGGTCATCGCCGACAACTTCCAGACCCAGGTCTCTGCGAAAGCCTAAGACCGCTCTCTTGAAGCAGTGGAGTGCACGAGAGAGCTTACCCCCCAAAGAAGAATGTGTGGCAATATGCCAGCGATCATGCTCTCCCCGAGTTTCGATTCCGTTTGCCTTCTTACAAACCGTGTCTGTTAAACGCTGCGCTGTTCTGACTACTGTTCCCTGCAAAGCCTACCCCCGACACCCTGGACTTCTCAATATAAAGTGCTGTACGTGTTACGTGAACGGAAAAGAAAGCTCCATCTTACAATGCAATGGATATTTGAGCCGCAAATAATGTCAGGGGCAGTGTCTCCTATGTTTTTCGATTCCGTCCATTACGCTCACTCACCCATATAATTTTCTTATGTCGTGTACGGGACATCTATGTCTCGTTCAGTATTCGGACATGTATCGCCAGAAGCGCTAAACCCTCTGCAGGTGAGCCCATGTGATGTGCAGGAAGCATGGCCCCTGCGCAAGAACGAAACGCCATGATCGATGGCTCAAGTGCGTGAAAGATTCCAGTGATGAGGTCTGATTTTGGGGTTCAGGATTTGATTGATCGGATGAGCATTGAGACCTCCGGATGGCGAGCAATTATAACCCGTTAGATGATGTTCCTTTTCAGATTCGGCGGAACCTTGGAAGTCCCGCTCCTTCGCATTTTAGTGTACTTGACGCTACGCCTCCTCACCCATTGGAACATAACCAAGACCCTCTATGCACGGACTTTCGGCCACTCCGGGACGGACTTCGCGAAGCTTCTGAGGCTTCCTTCACCGGTGCCAGCTCCGACATCTCCGTAGCTCAGAGCGAAGCTCCGTCCGGTGCTGCAGGTAGGTTCGACCACTTCCGCGCTGCACACCTTCAACTACGTGCCCGGGCGCCTAGCAGTAGCCCTCCTTGGAGCAGAGCGGAGCTCATGCGGAAGGGACGCGTGCGCTTCAATCCACCGGTTTGCGAACCTGCTGCAGAGCCGATCCTCGTTAGCTCGCCACTGGAGGCCTTCCGCAGCGGACGTGGCTCTCGTCTTCCGGGTCATCGCCGACAACTTCAAGACCCAGGTCTCTGCGAAAGCCTAAGACCGCTCTCTTGAAGCAGTGGAGTGCACGAGAGAGCTTACCCCCCAAAGAAGAATGTGTGGCAATATGCCAGCGATCATGCTCTCCCCGAGTTTCGATTCCGTTTGCCTTCTTACACCGTTTATGGGAAACAGCTGCCTCTGTTCTGACTACTTGTTCCCCTGCAAAGCCTACACCCGACACCCTGTACTTCTCAATATAAGTGCAGTGTACAGTGTTACAGTGAACGGAAAAGAAGCTCCACGTACAATGCATGGATATGTTGAGCCGCAAATGTGCAGGGCAGTGTACTCCATATGTTTTCGATTCCGTCATTAAGCTCACTCACCGATATAATTTTTCTTATGTCGTGTACGGGACATCTATGTCTCGTTCAGTATTCGTACATGTATCGCCAGAAGCGCTAAACCCTCTATGCACGGACTTTCGGCCACTCCGGGACGGACTTCGCGAAGCTTCTGATGCTTCCTTCACCGGTGCCAGCTCCGACATCTCCGTAGCTCAGAGCGAAGCTCCGTCCGGTGCTGCAGGTAGGTTCGACCACTTCCGCGCTGCAGACCTTCAACTACGTGCCCGGGCGCCTAGCAGCAGTAGCCCTCCTTGGAGCAAAGGAGCTCATGCGGAAGGGACCTGCTTCAATCTTAAGGTTGCAAACCTGCTGCAGAGCCGATCCTCGTGAGCTCGCCACTGGAGGCCTTCCGCAGCGGACGTGGCTCTCGTCTTCCGGGTCATCGCCGACAACTTCAAGACCCAGGTCTCTGCGAAAGCCTAAGACCGCTCTCTTGAAGCAGTGGAGTGCACGAGAGAGCTTACCCCCCAAAGAAGAATTTGTGGCAATATGCCAGCGATCATGCTCTCCCCGAGTTTCGATTCCGTTTGCCTTCTTACACCGTGTATGGGAAACAGCTGCCTCTGTTCTGACTACTTGTTCCCCTGCAAAGCCTACACCCGACACCCTGTACTTCTCAATATAAGTGCAGTGTACAGTGTTACAGTGAACGGAAAAGAAGCTCCACGTCCAATGCATGGATATGTTGAGCCACAAATGTGCAGGGCAGTGTACTCCATATGTTTTCGATTCCGTCATTAAGCTCACTCACCGATATAATTTTTCTTATGTCGTGTACGGGACATCTATGTCTCGTTCAGTATTCGTACATGTATCGCCAGAAGCGCGAAACCCTCTATGCACGGACTTTCGGCCACTCCGGGACGGACTTCGCGAAGCTTCTGAGGCTTCCTTCACCGGTGCCAGCTCCGACATCTCCGTAGCTCAGAGCGAAGCTCCGTCCGGTGCTGCAGGTAGGTTCGACCACTTCCGCGCTGCAGACCTTCAACTACGTGCCCGGGCGCCTAGCCGTAGCCCTCCTTGGAGCAAAGGAGCTCATGGAAGGGACCTGCTTCAATCTTAAGGTTTGCAAACCTGCTGCAGAGCCGATCCTGGTGAGCTCGCCACTGGAAGTCTTCCGCAGCGGACGTGGCTCTCGTCTTCCGGGTCATCGCCGACAACTTCAAGACCCAGGTCTCTGCGAAAGCCTAAGACCGCTCTCTTGAAGCAGTGGAGTGCACGAGAGAGCTTACCCCCCAAAGAAGAATGTGTGGCAATATGCCAGCGATCATGCTCTCCCCGAGTTTCGATTCCGTTTGCCTTCTTACACCGTGTATGGGAAACAGCTGCCTCTGTTCTGACTACTTGTTCCCCTGCAAAGCCTACACCCGACACCCTGTACTTCTCAATATAAGTGCAGTGTACAGTGTTACAGTGAACGGAAAAGAAGCTCCACGTACAATGCATGGATATGTTGAGCCACAAATGTGCAGGGCAGTGTACTCCATATGTTTTCGATTCCGTCATTAAGCTCACTCACCGATATAATTTTTCTTATGTCGTGTACGGGACATCTATGTCTCGTTCAGTATTCGTACATGTATCGCCAGAAGCGCTAAACCCTCTATGCACGGACTTTCGGCCACTCCGGGACGGACTTCGCGAAGCTTCTGAGGCTTCCTTCACCGGTGCCAGCTCCGACATCTCCGTAGCTCAGAGCGAAGCTCCGTCCGGTGCTGCAGGTAGGTTCGACCACTTCCGCGCTGCAGACCTTCAACTACGTGCCCGGGCGCCTAGCAGTAGCCCTCCTTGGAGCAAAGGAGCTCATGCGGAAGGGACCTGCTTCAATCAAGGTTTGCAATGCTGCAGAGCCGATCCTCGTGAGCTCGCCACTGGAGGCCTTCCGCAGCGGACGTGGCTCTCGTCTTCCGGGTCATCGCCGACAACTTCAAGACCCAGGTCTCTGCGAAAGCCTAAGACCGCTCTCTTGAAGCAGTGGAGTGCACGAGAGAGCTTACCCCCCAAAGAAGAATGTGTGGCAATATGCCAGCGATCATGCTCTCCCCGAGTTTCGATTCCGTTTGCCTTCTTACACCGTGTATGGGAAACAGCTGCCTCTGTTCTGACTACTTGTTCCCCTGCAAAGCCTACACCCGACACCCTGTACTTCTCAATATAAGTGCAGTGTACAGTGTTACAGTGAACGGAAAAGAAGCTCCACGTACAATGCATGGATATGTTGAGCCACAAATGTGCAGGGCAGTGTACTCCATATGTTTTCGATTCCGTCATTAAGCTCACTCACCGATATAATTTTTCTTATGTCGTGTACGGGACATCTATGTCTCGTTCAGTATTCGTACATGTATCGCCAGAAGCGCTAAACCCTCTATGCACGGACTTTCGGCCACTCCGGGACGGACTTCGCGAAGCTTCTGAGGCTTCCTTCACCGGTGCCAGCTCCGACATCTCCGTAGCTCAGAGCGAAGCTCCGTCCGGTGCTGCAGGTAGGTTCGACCACTTCCGCGCTGCAGACCTTCAACTACGTGCCCGGGCGCCTAGCAGTAGCCCTCCTTGGAGCAAAGGAGCTCATGGAAGGGACCTGCTTCAATCAAGGTTTGCAAACCTGCTGCAGAGCCGATCCTCGTGAGCTCGCCACTGGAGGCCTTCCGCAGCGGACGTGTCTCTCGTCTTCCGGGTCATCGCCGACAACTTCAAGACCCAGGTCTCTGCGAAAGCCTAAGACCGCTCTCTTGAAGCAGTGGAGTGCACGAGAGAGCTTACCCCCCAAAGAAGAATGTGTGGCAATATGCCAGCGATCATGCTCTACCCGAGTTTCGATTCCGTTTGCCTTCTTACACCGTGTATGGGAAACAGCTGCCTCTGTTCTGACTACTTGTTCCCCTGCAAAGCCTACACCCGACACCCTGTACTTCTCAATATAAGTGCAGTGTACAGTGTTACAGTGAACGGAAAAGAAGCTCCACGTACAATGCATGTATATGTTGAGCCACAAATCTGCAGGGCAGTGTACTCCATATGTTTTCGATTCCGTCATTAAGCTCACTCACCGATATAATTTTTCTTATGTCGTGTACGGGACATCTATGTCTCGTTCAGTATTCGTACATGTATCGCCAGAAGCGCTAAACCCTCTACTCTTGAAGCAGTGGAGTGCACGAGAGAGCTTACCCCCCAAAGAAGAATGTGTGGCAATATGCCAGCGATCATGCTCTCCCCGGGTTTCGATTCCGTTTGCCTTCTTACACCGTCTATGGGAAACAGCTGCCTCTGTTCTGACTACTTGTTCCCCTGCAAAGCCTACACCCGACACCCTGTACTTCTCAATATAAGTGCAGTGTACAGTGTTACAGTGAACGGAAAAGAAGCTCCACGTACAATGCATGGATATGTTGAGCCGCAAATGTGCAGGGCAGTGTACTCCATATGTTTTCGATTCCGTCATTAAGCTCACTCACCGATATAATTTTTCGGATGTCGTGTACGGGACATCTATGTCTCGTTCAGTATTCGTACATGTATCGCCAGAAGCGCTAAACCCTCTATGCACGGACTTTCGGCCACTCCGGGACCGACTTCGCGAAGCTTCTGAGGCTTCCTTCACCGGTGCCAGCTCCGACATCTCCGTAGCTCAGAGCGAAGCTCCGTCCGGTGCTGCAGGTAGGTTCGACCACTTCAGCGCTGCAGACCTTCAACTACGTGCCCGGGCGCCTAGCAGTAGCCCTCCTTGGAGCAAAGGAGCTCATGGAAGGGACCTGCTTCAATCTTAAGGTTTGCAATAAACCTGCTGCAGAGCCGATCCTGGTGAGCTCGCCACTGGAGGTCTTCCGCAGCGGACGTGGCTCTCGTCTTCCGGGTCATCGCCGACAACTTCAAGACCCAGGTCTCTGCGAAAGCCTAAGACCGCTCTCTTGAAGCAGTGGAGTGCACGAGAGAGCTTACCCCCCAAAGAAGAATGTGTGGCAATATGCCAGCGATCATGCTCTCCCCGGGTTTCGATTCCGTTTGCCTTCTTACACCGTGTATGGGAAACAGCTGCCTCTGTTCTGACTACTTGTTCCCCTGCAAAGCCTACACCCGACACCCTGTACTTCTCAATATAAGTGCAGTGTACAGTGTTACAGTGAACGGAAAAGAAGCTCCACGTACAATGCATGGATATGTTGAGCCACAAATCTGCAGGGCAGTGTACTCCATATGTTTTCGATTCCGTCATTAAGCTCACTCACCGATATAATTTTTCTTATGTCGTGTACGGGACATCTATGTCTCGTTCAGTATTCGTACATGTATCGCCAGAAGCGCTAAACCCTCTATGCACGGACTTTCGGCCACTCCGGGACGGACTTCGCGAAGCTTCTGAGGCTTCCTTCACCGGTGCCAGCTCCGACATCTCCGTAGCTCAGAGCGAAGCTCCGTCCGGTGCTGCAGGTAGGTTCGACCACTTCCGCGCTGCAGACCTTCAACTACGTGCCCGGGCGCCTAGCAGTAGCCCTCCTTGGAGCAAAGGAGCTCATGGAAGGGACCTGCTTCAATCAAGGTTTGCAAACCTGCTGCAGAGCCGATCCTCGTGAGCTCGCCACTGGAGGTCTTCCGCAGCGGACGTGGCTCTCGTCTTCCGGGTCATCGCCGACAACTTCAAGACCCAGGTCTCTGCGAAAGCCTAAGACCGCTCTCTTGAAGCAGTGGAGTGCACGAGAGAGCTTACCCCCCAAAGAAGAATGTGTGGCAATATGCCAGCGATCATGCTCTCCCCGAGTTTCGATTCCGTTTGCCTTCTTACACCGTGTATGGGAAACAGCTGCCTCTGTTCTGACTACTTGTTCCCCTGCAAAGCCTACACCCGACACCCTGTACTTCTCAATATAAGTGCAGTGTACAGTGTTACAGTGAACGGAAAAGAAGCTCCACGTACAATGCATGGATATGTTGAGCCACAAATGTGCAGGGCAGTGTACTCCATATGTTTTCGATTCCGTCATTAAGCTCACTCACCGATATAATTTTTCTTATGTCGTGTACGGGACATCTATGTCTCGTTCAGTATTCGTACATGTATCGCCAGAAGCGCTAAACCCTCTATGCACGGACTTTCGGCCACTCCGGGACGGACTTCGCGAAGCTTCTGAGGCTTCCTTCACCGGTGCCAGCTCCGACATCTCCGTAGCTCAGAGCGAAGCTCCGTCCGGTGCTGCAGGTAGGTTCGACCACTTCCGCGCTGCAGACCTTCAACTACGTGCCCGGGCGCCTAGCCGTAGCCCTCCTTGGAGCAAAGGAGCTCATGGAAGGGACCTGCTTCAATCTTAAGGTTTGCAAACCTGCTGCAGAGCCGATCCTGGTGAGCTCGCCACTGGAAGTCTTCCGCAGCGGACGTGGCTCTCGTCTTCCGGGTCATCGCCGACAACTTCAAGACCCAGGTCTCTGCGAAAGCCTAAGACCGCTCTCTTGAAGCAGTGGAGTGCACGAGAGAGCTTACCCCCCAAAGAAGAATGTGTGGTAATATGCCAGCGATCATGCTCTCCCCGAGTTTCAATTTCGTTTGCCTTCTTACACCGTGCATGGGAAACAGCTGCCTCTGTTCTGACTACTTGTTCCCCTGCAAAGCCTACACCCGACACCCTGTACTTCTCAATATAAGTGCAGTGTACAGTGTTACAGTGAACGGAAAAGAAGCTCCACGTACAATGCATGGATATGTTGAGCCACAAATGTGCAGGGCAGTGTACTCCATATGTTTTCGATTCCGTCATTAAGCTCACTCACCGATATAATTTTTCTTATGTCGTGTACGGGACATCTATGTCTCGTTCAGTATTCGTACATGTATCGCCAGAAGCGCTAAACCCTCTATGCACGGACTTTCGGCCACTCCGGGACGGACTTCGCGAAGCTTCTGAGGCTTCCTTCACCGGTGCCAGCTCCGACATCTCCGTAGCTCAGAGCGGAGCTCCGTCCGGTGCTGCAGGTAGGTTCGACCACTTCCGCGCTGCAAGCCTTCACCTACGTGCCCGGGCGCCTGGCAGTAGCCCTCCTTGGAGCAAAGGAGCTCATGGAAGGGACCTGCTTCAATCAAGGTTTGCAAACCTGCTGCAGAGCCGATCCTCGTGAGCTCGCCACTGGAGGTCTTCCGCAGCGGACGTGGCTCTCGTCTTCCGGGTCATCGCCGACAACTTCAAGACCCAGGTCTCTGCGAAAGCCTAAGACCGCTCTCTTGAAGCAGTGGAGTGCAAGAGAGAGCTTACCCCCCAAAGAAGAATGTGTGGCAATATGCCAGCGATCATGCTCTCCCCGGGTTTCGATTCCGTTTGCCTTCTTACACCGTGTATGGGAAACAGCTGCCTCTGTTCTGACTACTTGGTCCCCTGCAAAGCCTACACCCGACACCCTGTACTTCTCAATATAAGTGCAGTGTACAGTGTTACAGTGAACGGAAAAGAAGCTCCACGTACAATGCATGGATATGTTGAGCCACAAACGTGCAGGGCAGTCTACTCCATATGTTTTCGATTCCGTCATTAAGCTCACTCACCGATATAATTTTTCTTATGTCGTGTACGGGACATCTATGTCTCGTTCAGTATTCGTACATGTATCGCCAGAAGCGCTAAACCCTCTATGCACGGACTTTCGGCCACTCCGGGACGGACTTCGCGAAGCTTCTGAGGCTTCCTTCACCGGTGCCAGCTCCGACATCTCCGTAGCTCAGAGCGAAGCTCCGTCCGGTGCTGCAGGTAGGTTCGACCACTTCCGCGCTGCAGACCTTCAACTACGTGCCCGGGCGCCTAGCAGTAGCCCTCCTTGGAGCAAAGGAGCTCATGGAAGGGACCTGCTTCAATCAAGGTTTGCAAACCTGCTGCAGAGCCGATCCTGGTGAGCTCGCCACTGGAGGTCTTCCGCAGCGGACGTGGCTCTCGTCTTCCGGGTCATCGCCGACAACTTCAAGACCCAGGTCTCTGCGAAAGCCTAAGACCGCTCTCTTGAAGCAGTGGAGTGCACGAGAGAGCTTACCCCCCAAAGAAGAATGTGTGGCAATATGCCAGCGATCATGCTCTCCCCGGGTTTCGATTCCGTTTGCCTTCTTACACCGTGTATGGGAAACAGCTGCCTCTGTTCTGACTACTTGTTCCCCTGCAAAGCCTACACCCGACACCCTGTACTTCTCAATAAAGTGCAGTGGCCAGTGTTACAGTTGAACGGAAAAAAGACCAGCTCACGTACAATGATGGATATGTTCGAAGCACAAACTGTGCCAAGGGCACAGGGTAATCCATATGTTTTCGATTCGTTCATTAAGCCTCACTCACCGATATAATTTTCTTATGTCTGTACGGGACATCCTGGTCTTGATTCAGATTCGTTACCATGGTATCACCAGAAGCGCGAAACACTTATGCACGGACTTCGGCACTCCGGGGACGGACTTCGCGAAGCTTCTGAGGCTTCCTTCACCGGTGCCAGCTCCGACATCTCCGTAGCTCAGAGCGAAGCTCCGTCCGGTGCTGCAGGTAAGTTCGACCACTTCCGCGCTGCAGACCTTCAACTACGTGCCCGGGCGCCTAGCAGTAGCCCTCCTTGGAGCAAAGGAGCTCATGGAAGGGACCTGCTTCAATCAAGGTTTGCAAACCTGCTGCAGAGCCGATCCTGGTGAGCTCGCCACTGGAGGTCTCCAGCAAGAGGACGGGCTCTCTCTTCCGGGTCATCGCCGGCAACTTTCCAAGGACCCAGGATCTTGCGAAAGGGCGGGCCCTAAGGACCGCTCTCGCGAAGCAGAGTGGAGTGCACGAGAGAGCTTTACCCCCCAAAGAAGAATGTGTGGCAATATGCCGCGATTGCTCTCCCCTGGTTGCCTTATCTACACCGTGCTATGGGGAAACAGCTGTTCTCGCTCTGTTCTCGATCTACTGTTTGAAACTGCAAAGCCTACACCCGGCCACCCTGTACTTCCAATAAAGTGCAGTGTACAGTGTTACAGTGAACGGAAAAGAAGCTCCAAGTACAATGCATGGATATGTTGAGCCACAAATCTGCAGGGCAGTGTACTCCATATGTTTTCGATTCCGTCATTAAGCTCACTCACCGATATAATTTTTCTTATGTCGTGTACGGGACATCTATGTCTCGTTCAGTATTCGTACATGTCTCGCCAGAAGCGCTAAACCCTCTATGCACGGACTTTCGGCCACTCCGGGACGGACTTCGCGAAGCTTCTGAGGCTTCCTTCACCGGTGCCAGCTCCGACATCTCCGTAGCTCAGAGCGAAGCTCCGTCCGGTGCTGCAGGTAGGTTCGACCAATTCCGCGCTGCAGACCTTCAACTACGTGCCCGGGCGCCTAGCAGTAGCCCTCCTTGGAGCAAAGGAGCTCATGGAAGGGACCTGCTTCAATCAAGGTTTGCAAACCTGCTGCAGAGCCGATCCTCGTGAGCTCGCCACTGGAGGTCTTCCGCAGCGGACGTGGCTCTCGACTTCCGGGTCATCGCCGACAACTTCAAGACCCAGGTCTCTGCGAAAGACTAAGACCGCTCTCTTGAAGCAGTGGAGTGCACGAGAGAGGGAGCTACACCCCAACGAAGAATGTGTGTCAAATATTGCCAGCGGATTCATGCTCTCCCGGGTTTCGATGCCGTTATGCCTTATTACACGTGTATGGGAAAACAGCTTGCCTCTGTTTCTGAGACTTGTTTCCCCTGCCAAAGCCGACAACCGACCACCCTGAATTCTAAATTATAAGGCCAGTGTACAGTGTTACAGTGAACGGAAAAGAAGCTCCACGTACAATGAATATGTTGAGCCACAAATGTGCAGGGCAGTGTACTCCATATGTTTTCGATTCCGTCATTAAGCTCACTCACCGATATAATTTTTCTTATGTCGTGTACGGGACATCTATGTTTCGTTCAGTATTCGTACATGTATCGCCAGAAGCGCTAAACCCTCTATGCACGGACTTTCGGCCACTCCGGGACGGACTTCGCGAAGCTTCTGAGGCTTCCTTCACCGGTGCCAGCTCCGACATCTCCGTAGCTCAGAGCGAAGCTCCGTCCGGTGCTGCAGGTAGGTTCGACCACTTCCGCGCTGCAAGCCTTCACCTACGTGCCCGGGCGCCTGGCAGTAGCCCTCCTTGGAGCAAAGGAGCTCATGGAAGGGACCTGCTTCAATCAAGGTTTGCAAACCTGCTGCAGAGCCGATCCTCGTGAGCTCGCCACTGGAGGTGTTCCGCAGCGGACGTGGCTCTCGTCTTCCGGGTCATCGCCGACAACTTCAAGACCCAGGTCTCTGCGAAAGCTTAAGACCGCTCTCTTGAAGCAGTGGAGTGCACGAGAGAGCTTACCCCCCAAAGAAGAATGTGTGGCAATATGCCAGCGATCATGCTCTCCCCGGGTTTCGATTCCGTTTGCCTTCTTACACCGTGTATGGGAAACGGCTGCCTCTGTTCTGACTACTTGTTCCCCTGCAAAGCCTACACCCGACACCCTGTACTTCTCAATATAAGTGCAGTGTACAGTGTTACAGTGAACGGAAAAGAAGCTCCACTTACAATGCATGGATATGTTGAGCCACAAATGTGCAGGGCAGTGTACTCCATATGTTTTCGATTCCGTCATTAAGCTCACTCACCGATATAATTTTTCGGATGTCGTGTACGGGACATCTATGTCTCGTTCAGTATTCGTACATGTATCGCAGAACGCGCTAAAACCCTCTATGCACGACTTTTCGGCCACTCGGGACGGGACTTCGGAAGCTTCTGCGCTTCCTTCATCGGATGCCAGCCCGAATACTCCGTAGCTCAGAGCGACAGCTCCGTCAGGTGCTTGCAGGTAGGTTCGACAACTTCGCGCGCAGACCTTCTCACACAACGTGCCGGGGCTGGCAGTAGCCCTCTTGGAGCAAAGGAGTCATGGAAGGGCCGTGCCTTCAATCAAGGTTTGCCAACCTGCCTGCAGAAAGCCGATCTCGTGAGCCGCCACTGGAGGCCTTCCGCAGCGGACGTGGCTCTCGTCCTCCGGGTCATCGCCGACAACTTCAAGACCCAGGTCTCTGCGAAAGCCTAAGACCGCTCTCTTGAAGCAGTGGAGTGCACGAGAGAGCTTACCCCCCAAAGAAGAATGTGTGGCAGTATGCCAGCGATCATGCTCTCCCCGGGTTTCGATTCCGTTTGCCTTCTTACACCGTGTATGGGAAACAGCTGCCTCTGTTCTGACTACTTGTTCCCCTGCAAAGCCTACACCCGACACCCTGTACTTCTCAATATAAGTGCAGTGTACAGTGTTACAGTGAACGGAAAAGAAGCTCCACGTACAATGCATGGATATGTTGAGCCACAACTGTGCAGGGCAGTGTACTCCATATGTTTTCGATTCCGTCATTAAGCTCACTCACCGATATATTTTTTCTTATGTCGTGTACGGGACATCTATGTCTCGTTCAGTATTCGTACATGTATCGCCAGAAGCGCTAAACCCTCTATGCACGGACTTTCCGCCACTCCGGGACGGACTTCGCGAAGCTTCTGAGGCTTCCTTCACCGGTGCCAGCTCCGACATCTCCGTAGCTCAGAGCGAAGCTCCGTCCGGTGCTGCAGGTAGGTTCGACCACTTCCGCGCTGCAGACCTTCAACTACGTGCCCGGGCGCCTAGCAGTAGCCCTCCTTGGAGCAAAGGAGCTCATGGAAGGGACCTGCTTCAATCTTAAGGTTTGCAAACTTGCTGCAGAGCCGATCCTCGTGAGCTCGCCACTGGAGGTCTTCCGCAGCGGACGTGGCTCTCGTCTTCCGGGTCATCGCCGACAACTTCAAGACCCAGGTCTCTGCGAAAGCTTAAGACCGCTCTCTTGAAGCAGTGGAGTGCACGAGAGAGCTTACCCCCCAAAGAAGAATGTGCTGGCAATTAGCCAGCGATCATGCTCTCCCCGGGTTCGATGTTCCGTTTGCCTTCTATACACCGTGTATGGGAAAAACAAGGCGGCCTCTGTTTCGGACTACTTGTTCCCTGCAAAAAGCTAACACCCGGACACCTGTACTTCCAATATAAGTGCAGTGTAACAGTGTTTACAGTGAACGGAAAAAGAAGCTCCACGTACAATGATATGGATAGGTTGAGCACAAATGTGCAGGGCAGTGTACTCATATGTTTCGCTCCGTCATTAAGCTCACTCACCGATATAATTTTTCTTATGTCGTGTACGGGACATATATGTCTCGTTCAGTATTCGTACATGTATCACCAGAAGCGCTAAACCCTCTATGCACGGACTTTCGGCCACTCCGGGACGGACTTCGCGAAGCTTCTGAGGCTTCCTTCACCGGTGCCAGCTCCGACATCTCCGTAGCTCAGAGCGAAGCTCCGTCCGGTGCTGCAGGTAGGTTCGACCACTGCCGCGCTGCAGACCTTCAACTACGTGCCCGGGCGCCTAGCAGTAGCCCTCCTTGGAGCAAAGGAGCTCATGCGGAAGGGACCTGCTTCAATCTTAAGGTTTGCAAACCTGCTGCAGAGCCGATCCTCTTGAGCTCGCCACTGGAGGCCTTCCGCAGCGGACGTGGCTATCGTATTCGGGGGTCATCGCCGACAAAAACTTAAGCCAAGGGTCTTTGCGAAAGCCTAGACCGCTACTTGAAGCAGTGGAGTGACGAGAAGCTTACCACCCCAAGACGAATTGGGTGGCAATATGCCCAGCAGATGTGTCATCGCTCTCCCCGAGTTGTCGAGTTCCGTTTGCTTTCTTACAAAGTGATGGGAAACAGCTGCCATCTGTTATGGGATACTTGTTTGCCCCTGCAAAGCCTACACCCGAACCCTGGACTGTTCAATATAAGTGCAGTGTTACAGGTACAGTGAACGAGAAAAGAAGCTCCACGTACAATGCATGGATATGTTGAGCCACAAATCTGCAGGGCAGTGTACTCCATATGTTTTCGATTCCGTCATTAAGCTCACTCACCGATATAATTTTTCTTATGTCGTGTACGGGACATCTATGTCTCGTTCAGTATTCGTAAATGTATCGCCAGAAGCGCTAAACCCTCTATGCACGGACTTTCGGCCACTCCGGGACGGACTTCGCGAAGCTTCTGAGGCTTCCTTCACCGGTGCCAGCTCCGACATCTCCGTAGCTCAGAGCGAAGCTCCGTCCGGTGCTGCAGCTAGGTTCGACCACTTCCGCGCTGCAGACCTTCAACTACGTGCCCGGGCGCCTAGCAGTAGCCCTCCTTGGAGCAGAGCGGAGCTCATGCGGAAGGGACGCGTGCGCTTCAATCCACCGGTTTGCGAACCTGCTGCAGAGCCGATCCTAGTGAGCTCGCCACTGGAGGCCTTCCGCAGCGGACGTGGCTCTCGTCTTCCGGGTCATCGCCGACAACTTCAAGACCCAGGTCTCTGCGAAAGCCTAAGACCGCTCTCTTGAAGCAGTGGAGTGCACGAGAGAGCTTACCCCCCAAAGAAGAATGTGTGGCAGTATGCCAGCGATCATGCTCTCCCCGGGTTTCGATTCCGTTTGCCTTCTTACAACGTGTATGGGAAACAGCTGCCTCTGTTCTGACTACTTGTTCCCCTGCAAAGCCTACCCCCGACACCCTGTACTTCTCAATATAAGTGCAGTGTACAGTGTTACAGTGAACGGAAAAGAAGCTCCACGTACAATGCATGGATATGTTGAGCCACAAATGTGCAGGGCAGTGTACTCCATATGTTTTCGATTCCGTCATTAAGCTCACTCACCGATATAATTTTTCTTATGTCGTGTACGGGACATCTATGTCTCGTTCAGTATTCGTACCTGTATCGCCAGAAGCGCTAAACCCTCTATGCACGGACTTTCGGCCACTCCGGGATGGAATTCGCAGAAGCTTCGGGACTTCCTTCACGGTGTCAGCTCCGACATCTCCGTAGCTCAGAGCGAAGCTCCGTCCGGTGCTGCAGGTAGGTTCGACCACTTCAGCGCTGCAGACCTTCAACTACGTGCCCGGGCGCATAGCAGTAGCCCTCCTTGGAGCAAAGGAGCTCATGGAAGGGACCTGCTTCAATCTTAAGGTTTGCAATAAACCTGCTGCAGAGCCGATCCTGGTGAGCTCGCCACTGGAGGTCTTCCGCAGCGGACGTGGCTCTCGTCTTCCGGGTCATCGCCGACAACTTCAAGACCCAGGTCTCTGCGAAAGCCTAAGACCGCTCTCTTGAAGCAGTGGAGTGCACGAGGAAGAGTTACCCCCACCAAAGAAGATTGTGTGGCAAATATGCCAGCGAATCATGCTCCACCGAGTTTCGATTCCTTTTGCTTATTACACCGTGTATGGAAAACAGCTGCCTCTGTGTTGATACTTGTTCCCCGCAAAGGCTACACCGACACTGTACTTCTCATATAAGTGCAGTGTACAGTGTTACAGTGAACGGAAAAGAAGCTCCACGTACAATGCATGGATATGTTGAGCCACAAATGTGCAGGGCAGTGTACTCAATATGTTTTCGATTCCGTCATTAAGCTCACTCACCGATATAATTTTTCGGATGTCGTGTACGGGACATCTATGTCTCGTTCAGTATTTTTTTTTTTTTTTTCCCAACTTTTTTTCCCCCCCCCTCTCCCCTTGTTTTTGTTTCGTACATGTATCGCCAGAAGCGCTAAACTCCCTCTATGCACGGACTTTCGGCCACTCCGGGACGGACTTCGCGAAGCTTCTGAGGCTTCCTTCACCGGTGCCAGCTCCGACATCTCCGTAGCTCAGAGCGAAGCTCCGTCCGGTGCTGCAGGTAGGTTCGACCACTTCCGCGCTGCAGACGTTCAACTACGTGCCCGGGCGCCTAGCAGTAGCCCTCCTTGGAGCAGAGCGGAGCTCATGCGGAAGGGACGCGTGCGCTTCAATCCACCGGTTTGCGAACCTGCTGCAGAGCCGATCCTCGTGAGCTCGCCACTGGAGGCCTTCCGCAGCGGACGTGGCTCTCGTCTTCCGGGTCATCGCCGACAACTTCAAGACCCAGGTCTCTGCGAAAGCCTAAGACCGCTCTCTTGAAGCAGTGGGGTGCACGAGAGAGCTTACCCCCCAAAGAAGAATGTGTGGCAATATGCCAGCGATCATGCTCTCCCCGAGTTTCGATTCCGTTTGCCTTCTTACACCGTGTATGGGAAACAGCTGCCTCTGTTCTGACTACTTGTTCCCCTGCAAAGCCTACACCCGACACCCAGTGCAATGTACAGTGTTACAGTGAACGGAAAAGAAGCTCCACGTACAATGCATGGATATGTTGAGCCACAAATGTGCAGGGCAGTGTACTCCATATGTTTTCGATTCCGTCATTAAGCTCACTCACCGATATATTTTTTCTTATGTCGTGTACGGGACATCTATGTCTCGTTCAGTATTCGTACATGTATCGCCAGAAGCGCTAAACCCTCTATGCACGGACTTTCGGCCACTCCGGGACGGACTTCGCGAAGCTTCTGAGGCTTCCTTCACCGGTGCCAGCTCCGACATCTCCGTACCTCAGAGCGAAGCTCCGTCCGGTGCTGCAGGTAGGTTCGACCACTTCCGCGCTGCAGACCTTCAACTACGTGCCCGGGCGCCTAGCAGTAGCCCTCCTTGGAGCAAAGGAGCTCATGCGGAAGGGACGCGTGCGCTTCAATCCACCGGTTTGCGAACCTGCTGCACAGCCGATCCTCGTGAGCTCGCCACTGGAGGCCTTCCGCAGCGGACGTGGCTCTCGTCTTCCGGGTCATCGCCGACAACTTCAAGACCCAGGTCTCTGCGAAAGACTAAGACCGCTCTCTTGAAGAAGCAGTGGAGTGCACGAGAGAGCTTACCCCCCAAAGAATGTGTGGCAATATGCCAGCGATCATGCTCTCCCCGAGTTTCGATTCCGTTTGCCTTCTTACACCGTGTATGGGAAACAGCTGCCTCTGTTCTGACTACTTGTTCCCCTGCAAAGCCTACACCCGACACCCAGTGCAATGTACAGTGTTACAGTGAACGGAAAAGAAGCTCCACGTACAATGCATGGATATGTTGAGCCACAAATGTGCAGGGCAGTGTACTCCATATGTTTTCGATTCCGTCATTAAGCTCACTCGCCGATATAATTTTTCTTATGTCGTGTACGGGACATCTATGTCTCGTTCAGTATTCGTACATGTATCGCCAGAAGCGCTAAACCCTCTATGCACGGACTTTCGGCCACTCCGGGACCGACTTCGCGAAGCTTCTGAGGCTTCCTTCACCGGTGCCAGCTCCGACATCTCCGTAGCTCAGAGCGAAGCTCCGTCCGGTGCTGCAGGTAGTTTCGACCACTTCCGCGCTGCAGACCTTCAACTACGTGCCCGGGCGCCTAGCAGTAGCCCTCCTTGGAGCAGAGCGGAGCTCATGCGGAAGGGACGCGTGCGCTTCAATCCACCGGTTTGCGAACCTGCTGCAGAGCCGAACCTCGTGAGCTCGCCACTGGAGGCCTTCCGCAGCGGACGTGGCTCTCGTCTTCCGGGTCATCGCCGACAACTTCAAGACCCAGGTCTCTGCGAAAGCCTAAGACCGCTCTCTTGAAAGCATGTTAGTGCACTAAGAAGCTTACCCCACCCCAAAGAAGATTTGTGCAATATCCCGAATCATGCATCTCCGTCGAGTTTCGTTCCGTTTGCCTTTCTTACAAAACACCTGTATAATGGGAAACAGCTGCCTCTGTATCATGACTGCTGTTTGTTCCCCCTGCAAAGCTACACCCCGACACCCTGACTTCTCAATATAATTGCAAGTGATAACACACGATGTTACAGTGAACAAAAGAAGCTCCACGTACAATGCATGGATATGTTGAGCCACAAATCTGCAGGGCAGTGTACTCCATATGTTTTCGATTCCGTCATTAAGCTCCCTCACCGATATAATTTTTCTTATGTCGTGTACGGGACATCTATGTCTCGTTCAGTATTCGTACATGTATCGCCAGAAGCGCTAAACCCTCTATGCACGGACTTTCGGCCACTCCGGGACGGACTTCGCGAAGCTTCTGAGGCGTCCTTCACCGGTGCCAGCTCCGACATCTCCGTAGCTCAGAGCGAAGCTCCGTCCGGTGCTGCAGGTAGGTTCGACCACTTCCGCGCTGCAGTCTCTGCGAAAGCCTAAGACCGCTCTCTTGAAGCAGTGGAGTGCACGAGAGAGCTTACCCCCCAAAGAAGAATGTGTGGCAATATGCCAGCGATCATTCTCTCCCCGAGTTTCGATTCCGTTTGCCTTCTTACACCGTGTATGGGAAACAGCTGCCTCTGTTCTGACTACTTGTTCCCCTGCAAAGCCTACACCCGACACCCTGTACTTCTCAATATAAGTGCAGGGTACAGTGTTACAGTGAACGGAAAAGAAGCTCCACGTACAATGCATGGATATGTTGAGCCACAAATCTGCAGGGCAGTGTACTCCATATGTTTTCGATTCCGTCATTAAGCTCACTCACCGATATAATTTTTCTTATGTCGTGTACGGGACATCTATGTCTCGTTCAGTATTCGTACATGTATCGCCAGAAGCGCTAAACCCTCTATGCACGTACTTTCGGCCACTCCGGGACGGACTTCGCGAAGCTTCTGAGGCTTCCTTCACCGGTGCCAGCTCCGACATCTCCGTAGCTCAGAGCGAAGCTCCGTCCGGTGCTGCAGGTAGGTTCGACCACTTCCGCGCTGCAGACCTTCAACTACGTGCCCGGGCGCCTAGCAGTAGCCCTCCTTGGAGCAGAGCGGAGCTCATGCGGAAGGGACGCGTGCGCTCCAATCCACCGGTTTGCGAACCTGCTGCAGAGCCGATCCTCGTGAGCTCGCCACTGGAGGCCTTCCGCAGCGGACGTGGCTCTCGTCTTCCGGGTCATCGCCGACAACTTCAAGACCCAGGTCTCTGCGAAAGCCTAAGACCGCTCTCTTGAAGCAGTGGAGTGCACGAGAGAGCTTACCCCCCAAAGAAGAATGTGTGGCAATATGCCAGCGATCATGCTCTCCCCGAGTTTCGATTCCGTTTGCCTTGTTACACCGTGTATGGGAAACAGCTGCCTCTGTTCTGACTACTTGTTCCCCTGCAAAGCCTACACCCGACACCCTGTACTTGTCAATATAAGTGCAGTGTACAGTGTTACAGTGAACGGAAAAGAAGCTCCACGTACAATGCATGGATATGTTGAGCCACAAATGTGCAGGGCAGTCTACTCCATATGTTTTCGATTCCGTCATTAAGCTCACTCACCGATATAATTTTTCTTATGTCGTGTACGGGACATCTATGTCTCGTTCAGTATTCGTACATGTATCGCCAGAAGCGCTAAACCCTCTATGCACGGACTTTCGGCCACTCCGGGGCGGACTTCGCGAAGCTTCTGAGGCTTCCTTCACCGGTGCCAGCTCCGACATCTCCGTAGCTCAGAGCGAAGCTCCGTCCGGTGCTGCAGGTAGGTTCGACCACTTCCGCGCTGCAGACCTTCAACTACGTGCCCGGGCGCCTGGCAGTAGCCCTCCTTGGAGCAAAGGAGCTCATGGAAGGGACGTGCTTCAATCAAGGTTTGCAAACCTGCTGCAGAGCCGATCCTCGTGAGCTCGCCACTGGAGGTCTTCCGCAGCGGACGTGGCTCTCGTCTTCCGGGTCAGCGCCGACAACTTCAAGACCCAGGTCTCTGCGAAAGCCTAAGACCGCTCTCTTGAAGCAGTGGAGTGCACGAGAGAGCTTACCCCCCAAAGAAGAATGTGTGGCAGTATGCCAGCGATCATGCTCTCCCCGGGTTTCGATTCCGTTTGCCTTCTTACACCGTGTATGGGAAACAGCTGCCTCTGTTCTGACTACTTGTTCCCCTGCAAAGCCTACACCCGACACCCTGTGCAGTGTACAGTGTTACAGTGAACGGAAAAGAAGCTCCACGTACAATGCATGGATATGTTGAGCCACAAATGTGCAGGGCAGTGTACTCCATATGTTTTCGATTCCGTCATTAAGCTCACTCACCGATATATTTTTTCTTATGTCGTGTACGGGACATCTATGTCTCGTTCAGTATTCGTACATGTATCGCCAGAAGCGCTAAACCCTCTATGCACGGACTTTCCGCCACTCCGGGACGGACTTCGCGAAGCTTCTGAGGCTTCCTTCACCGGTGCCAGCTCCGACATCTCCGTAGCTCAGAGCGAAGATCCGTCCGGTGCTGCAGGTAGGTTCGACCACTTCCGCGCTGCAGACCTTCAACTACGTGCCCGGGCGCCTAGCAGTAGCCCTCCTTGGAGCAGAGCGGAGCTCATGCGGAAGGGACGCGTGCGCTTCAATCCACCGGTTTGCGAACGTGCTGCAGAGCCGATCCTCGTGAGCTCGCCACTGGAGGCCTTCCGCAGCGGACGTGGCTCTCGTATTCCGGGTCATCGCCGACAACTTCAAGACCCAGGTCTCTGCGAAAGCCTAAGACCGCTCTCTTGAAGCAGTGGAGTGCACGAGAGAGCTTACCCCCC
>CAJNDT010003383.1:0-23389 GCA_905221615.1 Symbiodinium sp. CCMP2592
GCCGTAAGGGAGCGGACTGTGACATGGTCCATTCGCTTCCCGCCACTGGGGGAGCGGCGTTGCCTTCGAACTGGGCGGCCCCGAGTGGCGCCGGGATGGTGAATCCCTTCGCTACGCTCTCCATCCAGATTGGGAGCGCTGGCACGGTTGTTGCGGCGAACTCCTCCGCTTTCCCGCTTGCCAAGAGCTCGTCGTCGAAGTTCAGCTCGTTGGACGAGCTGCCTCAGGACTGGTGGCACTTCTGCGAGAACGAGGTCGGGGGGTACCAGTACAGAACAGTCGTGCAGGTCATCGACGGCATGGTGGAATGCATGCTGGACGGGTGTGCAGGCTCGAACCACATCACGGAGGAACTCCTCTGTGGTATCCTCAACCGGGCTGCTGCCTTGGGGATCGGCACGGAGGACCGGAGGTTTCCTGTCGTGAAGTTCGAACGCTGGGTGCATCCGGAGTTCGTCCATGGGATCGCTGCAGGGAAGCCGGTGCCCCTGAAGGGGGCCGTCGTGCTGAGAGTCCGCTTTCTGGAGGGGCTCTCCCCCGACAACTGCAGCGAGGTTCCAGAGATATTCGTGCGCTGTAAAATAGCCGCGAAAGGAACCTCGGATTGGCATGGGCTCATCCTTGGCGGCCGCGCCTTGGATTGCTCGGGACGGCAGGGCTTGGGCTTCAAGCCCCTTCCTGACTGCCACTCCCTGGAAACCCTTGGGATTAAGATCCCCAGGTGCGAAGACTACAGTAGGTCGCGGAAGGACCGCGCCTACGCCTTCGAGTCCAGGCTTTCTAGTCTCGACGGGGCTCTGTGCTTTGAGCCGGGTACCGGAGGCAGGGACCTGCTCCGGTACAGCGGGGAGAACCCGCTGGAGCTCTTGGCCGGAGATGGGGTCATCGCACCTGTGAAGAGGGAAGGCAGTGGAGGCCAGGATGGCTCCCTTACGGAGGCTGTCCTCCCGGTAGAGTCCGCCAACTGCGAATCAGTGCCTGGGCTGTGGCCCACAGGAGCCGAGGAAGGTTCGATCTTGCTGGTAGCCGAAGAGGACACGACTGTCTCTCCGGGTGCCGTCGTCGGCGAGGTCCGGACCGGGCTCGCGCAGACCACTGCGTGTGAATGCGGAGGGGTTGAGACCCTCTTTACGGACGCGAGTGGTGACCCGTGTGGGAACTGCGGATTAGGCACTGCCGAAGACTCGACCTTCCCTGGATGCTTTGCGTGCGGGTCCACCGAGAGGACCGCCGTCTGTGGCCTGCCAGGCTGCGGCGCATGCTCGCACAGCAGGGGTTGGCGTAAGGGCCTGAGGGTTGGGGCGGTTTTCGCCCTTGCCGCCGTAAGCACGGTCCTAGGAGGGCCTTGGGCCACGGAGTCCGTGGTTACGGATCCGGATGCCGTGTCCTTCATCTCCTCCATCCCCACTGAGGGCCAGTGGTGGCAGACGAAGGGAGGAATGGCTGGCCTTTGGAGCGGCAGGCCCCAGGAAGGTGACCCGGAGAATCGGCCGGATGTCGAAAGGCTTCCGTACGAGACTTGCCTCTTGAAGTCTTCTGGCGGCCCGTGGCGGTTGTGGCAGACTAGGGACCTCAGGCTTTGGCCCGAGTCTGTCGACTGGTCGACCGTTCCCGTCACGTCCGATCTCGCGGTCTTCAGGACGAAGACGGGGCCGCGTTGGGCAGGATGGGATGCGGGTTCCGCTACGAGGGGGCTTGGAGGAAGCCACGGCCGAGACGTCACTAGTGGTTCCAGAGTGGACACTAGGAACGAGCCGGTGTACCACATAGTGAAATCGGCCGACATTGAGAAGATGATCGAGGAACCTCCCTCCGACTACTACTACGACAAGCTGCGGGAGGATATGGGTGCGAGGCACAAGGGTGCTTGCCCGCACCTTCTCGATCACCTGGTCTCTTTGGAAGCTTTCCTCGACAAGAGCATCCTCTTTGGTTTCTCCTTTGGTGTCGCCAAGGCTGAGATCTGTGTGTCAGAGGGTAAGCTCCTCGGGCACCGGATCGGGCGGCACGGGAGTGCGCCCGACGAGGAGCGATGCCAAGCGGTCGTGGATTTCCCGCCGCTTAAGTAAAAGCTCCACATCCAGCAA
The DNA here is from genome assembly GCA_905221615.1 of Symbiodinium sp. CCMP2592. NCBI lineage: Eukaryota > Dinophyceae > Suessiales > Symbiodiniaceae > Symbiodinium > Symbiodinium sp. CCMP2592. The sequence goes on from CAJNDT010003383.1 coordinate 2,088, forward strand.
TTCCTTGGGTGTGCGAACTGGCTTCGGGGCTATCTGCCAGCGGAATATGGCCATGCTGCTAAGGTTTTGGGCCAATGGCAGAAACCGGGAGCGGAGTTTCCGGAAGGTGGCCTGGGGACAGGCACCACTGCGGGCTGCAAGGCTTTCAAGGCCATCAAGAAGATGATGAGCCACCATATCAGCCTGGCGGCCTTCGATGAGGCGTCGGCTGCTGATGGCTCTTGCCCGCTTGAGCAGATAGCGGACGCCAGCGGGATTGCGGTAGGGGGCTCGGTGGTGCAAATGAGCAGGGACCGCTCAAGGATTAAGGTTCTTATGACTCACTCCAAGAGTCTGACCCCTGCGCAGCAAAATTGGCCCCCGCTGATTCAAGAAGCCTTCGCACAGCTCGAAGTCAAGCGAGCAACCCGAAAAGTCTTCGGAACTATCCGAACCCTGTGTTGGACGGACCATGCCAATCTTACGAGAGCGCAGTCCTCTGATATCGGCTCCGACCAGAAACTGGTTCGATGGGTTGCGGAGATCTTGATGGATGGGTCTGAGATCAGGAGTCTCAGTGGTCGCAGTGCGACGCTGGGGGACGCCTTTTCCAGGAACCCGAAGGGTCGGGACGAGCTCTTGGCCGCCCGGACCAAGGACTTGGTCGGGATGACTGGCCAGCTGAAGGGGTTCGACCTGGACCAGTACCTTGGAGAAGGGACCGAAGGTGACGGTCCTGTTCCCTGGGCAGCAGGGGAAGACGCGGTTCCCGATCACGCGACGCAGGTTGCCCCGGCGACCGCGGCTGCGGTGCCGGTCGGGGTCGCGGGCGGTCCCCCTGTCCGCGTTATGATTGGTTTCGATTATGCCCCTTGGACGGAGCAGGAAAGGGCGCTCACGGAGATCCGTGAAGTCTTCGTCTCGGGAATCCCGGGGCACTCCATTGCGGTGAGAGGCTGCTGGGGCCCTTTTGAGGACGATGACGGAGTGGCGTCCCACTTCGACGGTATGACCGGTAAGCTTACCGGGCCCAAGAAAGTCAAGAAGCTCCGCGTCGACCTGCTTACGTCCTGTGCGAAGGTACTTCGGGAAGCCGCTGCGTTTTCCCCTACCTTTCTGGTAGGACTTGGCCAAGGAGGAGTTGTCACCGCTGCCTTGCGGTGGCCGCTGGTGGTTGAAGTCACCCTCCAGGCTCGCAACCTGCAGCGCAAGGAAGCCCGCGTCGCTGGCCTCGCTTGGGCAGGGATCAAGGGTATCTGGAGCCTTAAGCCTAAGGTCTGGAAGGCGCACTCTACTCATGCTGAGGTGGCTGAGGCGTGCCCAGAGATGGGGCGTGAGTTTCCCGAGCCCCCTATACCAGGATATGGGATAGTGGGCAAGATTGCCGCTTCCGCTGATGTCCTTTCGTCCCTGAAGCTAGAAGGGATCTCCAAAGTCGCGGATGTTTCCTTGCGTGGTCTCGTTGACGCGCCCTCTCGGGAGCTTTGGGATCACGAAGGAGTCTGCGCCTGCGGAAAGAGGACATACCTATTTTCAAGGTGTCCTTCGTGCATCCGGCAGGAGGCGGAGGAAACAGCTCTGTAGGTTGCTGAGGCCCAAGCCGAAAAGGAGGCCGCTGAGGGCCCGGAGTCTGCCGACCCGAGCGTGTCACTCGAGGTGAACGCCCTCTTGTCCGCCAGCCTTGCTGATGGTTCGGTGGACATTGATACGGACCTCATCCGAGCATGGGCCAAAGGTTTCCTCCAAAAGCCCTTGGAAGGGCTCCTGCCCACGGTGTACGGCAGGATTAAGGCGAGGGTCTGGACTGGGGGCGACCTGGAGCTTCCAGTCGAGGGGTGCGAGAAGGACGGCCCTTCTTTGTGGAGTTCCTTGGTCGTGAACGCCTCTGGTGAAGTCCTGCAAGGGCACCAGGCCTTCCCGTCCTGCCTGAGCGGGCCGAGCTCGCTCAACTGGGCTGTCGAGCCCAACTGGCACAGCCACAGGCATGTGGTTAATTCTGAGTGCGAACGCATATGGAATCTCCATGAGGGCGAAGTTCGCCTCCGGGAATCCTTTGCGTGTCTCCTTGGTCTCAAGGGAGAGGTGGACCGCGTGGAAGGTTGGAATGATGGGGACGGCATCCAGTCCCTTGGTCATCGGAAGTCGCTCAGGGCTTCGCCTGTCATCGCCGCCTTCCAGTGTTCAGGAGAGGAAGGCCATTGGATGGCCGTCCAGCTCTCGAAGAAGATCGAGGTCAAGGAAGGAGAGCTTAGCAGGACCCTGGCTTTTGTGGGGTCCGCTACCAAGGCCCCACGGGTGGTTGTGGAGTTGTACTCCTCCCACCGGCCCTTTTGTGTCAAGTCACCTTCCGTGCGGACTTGCCGGGTTAAGGTGTCCGCGTCCGGGGGTTCTGGTCCCCTCAGCCTCGGTTCTTTCCCTGTGCTGTCGGACAAGGACAGCCCGGAGAGTCAGAGAGAAAAGCTGGCCTTGGCGGCCAGGGATGGCGCCGGGCTCTGCGATTTCGGCGTCACGCCAGCTCTTCGCACGGCTTGGCACGAGGCTCAACGGAGAGATCCGTCCCTTACGGCTTCGGTCAAGAAGCCGGAAGCCCCTTTCAAGCTTGGCTCGGACGGAGTCTTGGAGAGGGAAGTGACCATCAAGACTGGCCAGACGGTGGTCGTCCCGGTCGTCCCGAACGGTATCGCCGGGCCCAATGGCGTCACGTGGCGGAAGTCATGCTACATGACTGTGCATTGTGGCCTCCTGGGGGCGCACCGTTCGGCGGAGGTCACGTTCCGTCTCCTTGAAAGGGCCGTCTGGTGGCCAGGAATGGAACCAGACGTTAAGTTGTGGGTGTCCAAATGCCTGGCGTGTGTTAAGGGCAGGGCCCGAGCCACGAAGGTCGAAGCGAAACCTGTCAAATGTCTCGCGGAAGCGTGTTGGCAGGAAGTTTCCGTCGACTGCGAGGGTCCTAATCGGGAGGACCGCGATGGCTTCCGATACAGTATTACGTACTTTGATTGCCTTAGCCACGCAGTGCTTCTGGAACCCATGAAGACACTTACGCATACGGATGTGCGTAGGGCATTTCTGCGGTGCGTGCTGAGATCACGCACCCTGCCCCGCCTCATCCGATCTGATCGAGGCACTGAGTTCAAGAATGCCATGATGCTGGAGTTGTGCTCCATGCTTGGGACAACTCAGCAGTTCAGTATGGCTCTCAGGCCTTGTGAGATGGGGTCCAACGAGAGGGTCCACCAAGAGGTCCAGAAGGTTCTGGGTAACCTCATCCGGCATATCGGCGGCTCCATGGAGAACTGGAGCGAATGGCTCATGGTCGCCGAGTATGTGTTGGATAATACCCCGGGGGCGCATGGGTACACCCCCAGGGACCTGGAACGGTCCTGGAGCCTCGCCTTGCCGTTGGAGAAGGACGTTCTCCGCGAGGCCCTCCAATTCGAGCCCATCACGGACTGGGCCCGTTCCCAGTTCAAGCAGTTTTCCGACTTGGCGGCCGCTGTGCGGCGCCATTGGGACGCGAGCAGTGAGGCGCGTGCCCGACTTGCTAATCGGTCGCGTCGCACAGTTGAGCTCCGCGTGGGGGACAGAGTTGTCTGGAATTCCCCCAAGCCCCGGCCAGAGGGGGCGGGGCGTGTCCCTTGGAAGCCTGGTCTGACCGGCCCTTGGAGGATAGTGGCGGTTAAAGGCCATAGGCTGCAACTCGAACTTGTTCCTGGTGGCCCTGGTGAGGCGCCAGGCCGGCAATGTGAAGCCCACGCGGAGGATGTAGTGCTCGTGCCGGAAGATGCGGAGGTGCCCGAGAAGAGGGACCCCATAGAGTTTTTCGACGAGCCAGAGCATCAGCCGCCTTCATTGGGTCAGCAAGCGGCCGGTGAAGCTAAGCAGGTCGAGTTTACTGTCAAGCGCCGGGGCCGCAACTTCGTGTTGCGTATTGGTGACCATGTTGCGTACCATGGCGCCCGAGTGGGCCCTAAAACCTGTCGCCTAGGCAAGGTCACGCAAGTGGACGAAGCCAGGGCACAGGTGGGCGTCCACCGGTACATCCCCGACGCCTCAGGACTCAGAGTCCGGTGGCACCTTGCGTTTTTGGACGAAGGCGGTTCTCTGACCCGCGAAGGGACGAGACAGGCCATAGAGTCCATCACCGTGAAGGAGATTATCTCCAAGGTGGATCTTAGTAGGGATGGGGTTCTCGCTGCGTCTTCTGCCCGGAAGCTCGATAAGGCCGGTTACTCCTTGCAAGAGTCCGTGCCGGACCGAGTGGGTGTGGCAGCTTCCCCGATTGACGTCCCTGCTGCGTTGAAGGAGCTCCTTGCTGAGGCTCCCGCGCCCTCCTTGATCGTCGGTAGAGGTAGCTCCTGTGCCGCGGTCCAGGGGTGGATCAGAGATCACCTAGAGGGTATGGACGTGGACCTTGTCGAAGTAGCGGTGTCGGAGCACTCGCTTACTCAGGTCAGTAAGGCAGGAGGCCTGCGTAGCCCTCCTGCTGCGGTTCAAGGAGCCAGCTCCTACGGGATCCGCTGGGACTTCTCCTCAGAGGAGGACCGGCAAGCCCTGAGCCTTCTGGTCGATACGCTCGACCCCAAGTGCCTCGTTGTGGGCCTATCCGGTAAGGGTATCCCCAAGGAGTTCCTCTCCCTGGTCAGTAGGTGGGGAGCAATGGTGGCCGAGAAGGGGCGCCAGATGCTTGTTACTATCTCAGATCAGGAAGGACTTTGGGAGCCTTGGGAGGCCCAGGGGTGGGCTCCCGTGTTTGGGACGCTTTCGGAACCGAAGTTCCCTTGGGCTTTCGGCCGAGCTGATCGATGTCAGCTCTTGGGATCAGTTCCTAGGGGTTCTAAGCATTCGGAAGGAGCGCTGATCTGTCTTTCCAACTTCAAGATGGATTCGGTTTGCGTTCGCTGTGCAAAGCCTGACGCTTTGGGCAGGGTAGCCCATCAGCACGCGAAGGCCCGGACCTCTTCGAGGGTGCTCGCTCCGGCCTTGTGCCGTTGCCTGGCGGATGCTGGTCTGAGGGGCGACCAGCCCCCTTGCTACGACAGCATTTGCTCAGTGAGCGGCCAGCCGCCGGCTGAGCCTGCGAAGCCTTCCGCTCCGGAGGTACCGTTGCCGGACGTTAAGTCTGGCGAGGACCTCTCCCCTCAAGAGAGAGCGAAGATGGAGGCTGAAGTTCTGGAGTTCTCCAGGAAGATGGATGCTCACTGGCGGTCGAAGGCAGACGCCAAGGATTGGGATGGTGTCTTCGCGGACCTGGAGGTCTATGCGTTGGCAGGCCAGGCTGTGGCTGCCGATCCCCGCCGTACGCCAGAGTATAAGGCGCAGGTCATTGAAGGCCTCAGGTTGGGCCCTACGGAGAACCGTCCGGGGCTCACCGAGGCTGATCTCGCAGCCATTAAGGAGACGGTGGGCCGGAAGGCCGCTGCATTCTGGGTCGAAGGTACGGCGCGTACCACGGTCCGGAAGTTTGCGCACGACTGCGTCCCTACGGGGCCTCCGGTCAGCTCTCAGCCCCATGCGCTCCGCGGGGAAGCGGCGCAGTGGGTTGATGACCGGCTTGAGGAGGAGGTCCAGAGAGGGCAGCTTGTGCGAGGCCCTTCGGCCTGGGGTTCGGCCCCTTTCCCTACGAAGGAGATGCCTTCCCACAAGCGGGCGAGGAAACGCCGCTTGGTGGTAGATTACCGCAGGGTAAACGCCAGGGTGAAGAGATCCACTTACTACTGCCGGCGGAGCACGGATGTGCTCGCTGCAGCGGTAGGATCAGTCTGGTATAGCTTCGTTGATGCGGTTTCCGGGTTCAATCAGATCCGCAACACGAAGCGTGCCAGGGAGGTTCTTGCCATTGTTGCGCGTAGCGGTAAGTACCTCCCTATTGGGCTTACCTTCGGGCCTGTCAATGGTCCCGACGATTTTAACTACGTCGTGGACCGCGCGTATGCGCCGGGTCGCAATCGAAGGCTTAGGTTCACTAAGGAATGGGTGGCCTATGTCGACGACCTGACGGTTCGTACAGGTAGGGTCGTTGACGGCCGTTTCCTCACGGATGCGGAGGCAGAGGAGGAGATAAGGACGGCGTGCCGGAAGGGCAGCCGCTCCGCGCCTCAGACCGCCGCTTCCGCCCTTGAAGCCTTAGGCGCTCGAGGCCGCGACGGCTCGAGCTCCAGTCCGCCTGACGCGGACCGGAAGGTCGCGCCTAAAGCAAAAGCAAAACACGATGAATCCCTAACGGACACTAACCACCCCACAAGAGCCCTATACCCTAACTCGCTTGTGTTCGTCTTGACCGCTTGTGTCTTGACCGCGGGGTCTAGGTTAGGGTTCGGGGTCTTAGTGTGCCGCGTCGGGGGGGTTCGGGGGGGAACGTGGGGGGCAGCTCGGACGCAGGCCTGTACGCCCGTGGGTCGCTACCTCCTTTCTATGCTACTACTCGTTGCGTGCGTGCTGCAGCAAGGGTGTAGTGAGGTAGTCCAGGGTGTAGGTCGTGCTGAGTGTGAGCCCTACCCCCTCTCTCTGTGCAGCCCCCTTGAACCCCCTGCCTTTCAGGACATGGCCGCGCAGCGTGGGCTCAAGACGAGTAGCCCAGTAGCTTGCGACGGGCCGCGCGGGCCCTTGCCATCGGCTTCTTGCGCCTCGCGGTGTGCTTTGGCACACGTGGGCCGGGAGGTCGCGTGTACCCCTCTTTCCTTCGCTGCCGGTGGGTCCTCCGTGGACCGGCTGGTCGCGGAGCCACTCCCACTTTTTCCTCCGTGTGCCGGGCCCCTCGTGGGCCAGGGAGCCGCGAGGGGCGCCATGGGAGGTGGCCGCAGACGCGGGAACGAAGGGAAAGGCGGTCGTGATAGCAACTCACGATGGCAGCCGTGGGTGTGGCTAGAGAACCCCGCGGTTTGCCAGAGGGCGCTTACGCAAGCCCTCCGCCACGGCAAATTCGGCCTGCAGGGCCATCTCGGCGAAGGGGGCTGGATTAGCGTATCCGCCTTAGCCGAGAAGCTCCAGATCACTTCGTCCGCGATCGAGGCAGGTGCGGCGAGTGATCTGGAAAACGCGGCTGGCGGTCGGGAGAAGCAGCGGCTGGAGCTGGTCGATGGCCGGATCCGGGCTCTCCAGGGACACGGCCGTGGGTCAGGATTGACCGCGGGCACCGTGTATGGAGACGGCCTCGATGAGGCCGGCATGAGGGAGCTCTCGGTAGAGTACGGAGGCTCCACCCTCTGTCATGGCACAGAGGTGTTTCATGCGCGGCGGATCGGCCGCGACGGCCTCCTCCCGGGAGGCGGAAACGGCCCGCGCCTGACTGTCCATTGGGTGATCGGGCCCGGGTACCCAAGACAGCGGGACAGTACGTCGGGCTTTAGAAAGAACTCGACCTGTCTTGTGGTCTCGAACCTCGAGCTCCTAAGGGCTTCCGGGGTGCCCGTCTGGAGAGGGACAGACGGATGTGTTCTGACAGGGCGTGTCCCTCCAGAATGCATCCTCCGAATCCTCACGGTGCAACCCGGCTGTGAAGTCTTCGACCTCTCGCTTGCAGAGCGTCAGGGTAACACCCTGCGGTGGGTCGATGATGCGGAGCCCGGGAGCGGAGTCCGCAGAGAGCAGTCGGCGCCGCCTGGCGGAGCCGGCCCGGTCAACTACTATATCGGGGACGAGGACTCGTCTTCCGAGCTGGAAGTTGAGGTGCGGGCCAAGAGCTCGGCAATGCCGGCGGGACCCCCGCCTGGACCACCTAAGGAGGGTGGTCCCCGTGGGATGCCCTCTGCGCTGCATCGGTCCAGGACGGTCGATGATAGGCCGCCGCCAGGGCGGGAAGGCAAACTAAAGCCTACCCCCAAGGTGGCCCCAGAGGGAGCGCCTTCGGCAGGGGAACAGGAGCGGGGAAGATCACACCGCCCCCCTCAAAAGGTGCCTCCCGAAGCACCGCCTGCGGACACGATCCGCTACAAGACGCCGCCCAGGGCCCGGGATGAGCTGCCTGAGGATCCTCAGGCCGCGCCCGGTGACCCTGAGGGTGCCGGTGCAGCGCCTGGGGATCAGCCGATGGAGGCGGACCGTACGCTTACTCCAGCGGATTTGTTCCACCCGAAGAACTTCAGCAAGAAGGCGAACCCGAAGCCGCCGCCGAAGAGGCCAGCCGTTCCGGAAGGAATGGTCACGGTGAAGCCTGGCCCGACGCCGAAAGGGGTCAGGCCTCCACCGCCGTTCCTGATCATGGAAACCGAGAGGGCCGAGGAGTTCTTGAGCACCAGGCCTGGATGGTTGCTGGGTGGGCCGGCTGAGCCGCCCATCGCGCGATCTCCTCCTCCGCCACCTGCTGCGAGGAACCGGTCGGAAAGGCCCTTGCCTCATGGAGGGCTGGGGCCCGGGCCTTACCAAGGCCCTATCCGGCCTAAGCTTGGTGGGCCTCCGCTCAAGGCCGCTCCGAAGGGGGCCGTTCCTAGTGCTGAAGCCCCTTCTGCGAGCTCGGCCTCCACGGGAGGCCCAGAGGGCTCCCGAGAAGGAGGTACGGCCGTCCCAGAGGAGACCGAGGAGGAACGGGCCAAGACTGAGGCCATCCTCCGCGGGATCGACGATTTCATGGCATCCGTGGAGCGTCGGTCGGCAAGCCAAGAACGGCCCGCTCCGAAGTCTCCTGCGCGGCACACCTTTGTGCCTTTCAGTGTGGATCCGATTCCCGAGGAGGCTGCAGTGCCTGGGGAATTCGTCGATCTCGGGGACACCCCCGACCGGAGTGCGATCCATGGCGGGGGCGTGGCTGGTTGCCCTACACCCGAGGAGATTGGGAACGGAGACCCTAGAAGGGTTCCTTCCCGTGGGTCCGGCCACAAGTGTGGTATCCGCGGGTGCCGTGCCGAATTCGAGCACGAGTACGAAGCCGCGTACCACCGAGCGGCGGTCCACGGAAGGGGCCTTCCGGCGAACATGGTGCCGGCCCCGTGCGACGATGCGTTCTTTGGAGAAGCCGCTGTGGCTCTGAGACGCTTCCGCCACGGAGAAGCTCGCAGAGACCACAGAGACCGTGTCTGGGTCTTTGAGGCTGACCTGGGCCGGTTTACGCATATCTCCAACCCGGACCGCTTCTGTGATCGCATCGGGGCGGAGCTGCGTGATTTCAGGCGGCTCCCGGATGGGGCGCCTTGTGTCACTTCCGATGGTCTCTGGCGCACGTATCGCCTTGACCGGAGGCCGGTGCAGCGGGCGAAGCCTCCCGTGCGCTACCCGAGTACCATTCTCGGGCCAGCGTACGAGGAGACGGACTTCATGATGCCCAACGCCGCAGCTCCGAGTCCCTACCGTCACTTGTTTAAGGACGAGACCCCGCTGGGCGAAGCGTTGGAGGCGATTCGCGAAGAGCAGGGGAGATCCGGAGAGGTTCCCGAAGATGTTGAACCGCCTCCTCCGGCGTTCCCCGACGAGCTTTTGGAGCCCCAAGATCCGGACGTGGACGCTCCCCGGGAAGATACCCCGAGGGAGCACGTCCAAGCGATGAGGGAAACCTTTTCAGACCTTATCTGGAACGCCCACGATGGGCTCAGAGAAGAAAAGCTCGCCGCGGGTGTCTTGAACCCTATCGCAAAGCAGACTGACACCCAACTGGAGATAGATCCCCCTATGCTGGAAACGGATCTGCTCCCTCGAGAGAAGGGGGGTGTCCAGAGGACTGGAACCCCGCCTGATCCACGATGGGGTGCGGAGCCTCAGGCTTCCAGCCCTAAGAAGAAAGCTCCGCCATCTTCGGCGACGCATTCCGAGGATCAGGAGATGGCTCCTGCTCCTCCGGATGCCTCTCAGGAGGCGTCTTCCTCCTCTGCAGCGCCTGCGGCCAACGTGACTCCCCCAGCTGAGGCAGGGAGTCCGGAGGTCCGGATCCCTAGCCTCGCGGAGTCTATGAAGGCAGGCTTGGCACGGGAAAGAGCGGCGGCACGCGCCAAGGAGGAGCTTGCTGCTTCGGCCCAGGAGGCCGCGGCTGCGGCTCCTGAGGCACGGCGCGACACCCGCCTTCCTGCAGTGACCAAGGAGGAAAAGGAGACAGCAGAGGCTAAGTCCCTCTCCTCCCTCAAGCGCGCCGTTGAGGAGAGCGGCTCTGAGCGTCAAGGCCCCGCGGCCAAGCGGGCCACCACCAAGAAGGAAGAAGCGCCCTCGGCACCAGCCGGCCCTGCAGGAGCCGCGGCCGGGACAGGCGCGGCTCCCTCGTCTAGTGGCGAGGCAGGTGCCGAAGAAGGTGCCAGCGGGGCCGCTGCTCCGTCGAGCACAGACAAGCGGCGACCCGCGGAGCCGGAGGGACCGCCGCCGCCCAAGAAGCGATTCACAACATGGCAGGATACCATGGAGTCGCCGGCTCCCCAACACCGAGTTTCGGGGGTTTACGGACTCTCGAACGAGGTTCCCGGGGCCGATTGGCGCGACGTGGACTGGGATGCGACTCCACCGCCGGGGCCTGGAAGGCCCGGCGCCCGCGACGTGGATCCCAGGCTCACGGTCCCCCTTGATCTCCAACATGATGAACAGATCAGGGAATTCTTCCGAGGCGGTGGTGAGCATACGCTCGAGCAGCTCCTCGCGTTGGCGCGGCGCCGGAGGCGCGCGTTCGTCTACCAGGCTGCGATTTTGTCGAACAGGCCAGTGTTTGAAATCTGGCCCGATTACGATGAAAACGAGCTTGGACCGACACCCGAGCGCGTTCCGCTCCTCACAGGCAAGGTCTGGCCTTGGGGCTGGTGGGATTGCTTTACTTGTGGGCGTGCGAACCCACCAGAACGCAATACCTGCCGGCACCATGATTCCGAGGAGCTCGGAGGTGCCCCCTGTGTGGGGATCTTCGAGGACAGCCTGTACTGGAGCACGCCGGTGGACCTGCGAACGGCGCCGGCGTGGTTCATCGAGGTCTGGCTCGATGAACATAAGGAACGCATAAAGGAGTACCTTTATGCGAAGCGTTCGGACGCGATCGCCGCCGCAATGTCCAACGCCTACTGGACCTGTGGGCGGGACACATGCCAAGAGAGGAACATGTTATGGCGCAAACTGTGCTTTAAGTGCAGTGGCCCTAAGTCGGGCGCGTCGTTCATAACCCACGGCATGCCGCCCCAGGAAGGCGACGATGAAGCTGCTTCTTCGTCGGAAGAGAGCGAGGGCACGAAGATGGAACGGATCGAGCGTTCCATCAACGCCGATCCCCTTGCGGAGCATGCGAGGAAATTCCTCCGCTCCGGACGGAAGAGGCTCCGCGCTGAAAAGCGCAGGCAGGCAGAGCTCTCTCAAGACTCTGCCCGAGCCTGGTGGAGCCAACCTTCCTCCGGGCGCGGTGCACCCAGTGGGGGCCGCAGCTCTGGCAGCAAGGGTGGTGGCAAAGGTGGTGGAAGGGGAAGCTCGAACCGCTACGGCAACCGAGGATGGTGGGCCGGAGGTGCTGCCGGACTGGCATACTCCTCCCGACTCGGCGAGCGTGCTGGGCAGCCCGCCCTCACGCTCCCACTGCGTGGCCCGGGTGGCCACAGAGTGGCGCCCGAGGCCCCTGCCGTTTCTTCTCGCCCCGCTGTCTCTTCCGGGCCCTCGAACCGTGGTGGGTTCCTTGGGGCCGTGCGCTCGATAGGCGCTGCGGTCTCCAGCTGGGCTCTCTCCAGGAGAGCGCGCAATCGCGCAGCCCACGCCACAACGGGCAACATTGGATGGAAGATGGGTTTGGTGGCCGCTGCGCTGGCGCCTACCCTCTTCACTGTTGAGCGCGGTGCCAGAGAGGTGGCACACGTGAGCCTCACTGCAGTTGCCACTGCGGCGGAGGACCTCATCGAGGAATCCTCTGGTATCCTCGTTCGGGGTGTCCGCGTGGTTGGCTTGACGGCCGTCGTCCTACTGTGGACGTTCGCGGCCGTAGTGCTGTGGTGGGCCGGACGTGTCGCCACTAACCGGCTAATGCACGCCATGAACGGTAACCCCTTTGGGAATGCTGTTCTGGTGTCGCTCGAAGGCCGGGAGGCTGTCTTTGAGGTTGCATCAAAGACTAAGGCCGGAGCACACAGGGTTCTTGTGAAGGTCGGGTCGGGCGCGGACGGCGCAGGCTGCGACTGCAAGGCATTCCTCAACGAGGGACGTTGTGGTCACATAGAACGCGCTGTTGAAGCTGCGGGGCAACTCGTGGCCATGACAGGCGCGAGCGCTGCCCCAACGCTGTCCGTCGCCCCGGCCGCGACTAGACGCGCCCGTGCGATCCTCGGCGCGCCGGCCCTGGAACAGGGGTGCCTTGCCGGCATGGTGTCGAAAGCGAGATCGCTCTCTGAAAGAGCTCGGAATGTCGGGAACCCGTCCGAGGGTTGCCTTGACGGCTTTACCAAGCTCAGAGGCCGCCACGAGGTGGCCACAGTGTCGGCGCCTCCGACAGAGACTGTTCCGAAGACGCCTGCAGCGGAGGCTTCCCGCCAGGGTACCTCTGCGGCGTCTCCGGCTCCGACAGCTCCCATGTCGAGCCAGGCACGGCGTGTCAGAGACTTCCCGATCCCTGACGGCTTCGAGCGAGCCGGGGTCAAGTTTCTGACCCTTCCGGAGTATCACGCTGTGGTACAAACGATGCTATCGGACGCTGGGCATGGGGACCACGTTTACGTGCGAGCCTACAGCTTCGATAGCAAGCCTTTGGTTGGAGCCCTCGTGTCCTCGCTGGAGCGAGGCGCCCGAGCCCACGTGCTTGCCGACAACTCGCAGACGAGCCGGACCAAGCTCCAGCTGCAGTCCCTCAAGGAGCTAGGGGCGGCTGGCGTCCAGGTCCGTGTCGGCAAGGGCACCTCGGTCAAGGCGGCTTACGCCGCCGAGAACCGCACGGACGTGAGCATCGGCGCAGGCCTCGCGGGCATCCACCACGCCAAGACGGTGCTCGTGACGAGGCCGGACTCCACAGTTAGCGCCGTGATAGGAAGCCTAAACTTTAGTGCTAGTTCACGGGCCAACGCGGAGGTCGGCATCGCGGTCGCCAGTGTGCTGACCTCTGAATTTAGCCAAAAGTGGCTAGATTCGTTTGGCACCGAGTGGTCCAAGGCGCTGAAGCTCGAGGAGTTCGAAGCACCTCAGCGGAACCACCGCGGGCGGGCAAAACCCTCAAATGTCCAGCAGCCCGCCGCGCAACCCAACGTGGAGCCGCAGTGACCGTGGACTAGAAGTCGCGGACTGCGCTCCGCCCTTCTAGCCACCTGTGGCAACTTCAGTTTTGGTCGCAGCACCTAGCTGCTTTCCGATGAGACGACAGGGTGGCGTATCCGCTCTACAGGTCTTTGACGGGAGCGGCTAGGGAGGCACGGTAGTGCTCCCGAAGCGCGTGGAGTAACGCCGCAGCTTCAGCTGCTCGTTTCACCAGCCCTGTGGCCGCAGTGCGGCGCAGGCTGTGTACAGTAGGAAACCAGAGCCTCGTGCAGCACAGGCCGTGAAAAACGAAGGTCTTGTGCTGAGTGCGAAGGGTTTGTAGGAGGGCAGGGTCTGTAGGTCAGTTTTACGGCCTCCGGCCGCCCGCGGAATCCTACGGCTCTATCGTGCTCTCGGCTGAGGGGCGAATGTAACTGTACATAGTCTGCGGGCTGGCTGTTGTGCTGTATGCTTTTATGCATGCTCTTCTGTAATTCGTATTCATAACATTTTTGGCTCAAGTGAGCACGGCAGTGTGTCGTTGGTAGCTTCTCGTTGCCGCGACGCAATTGCGCGCAGCCCGTCCTGGGCGGACGTTCGACCTGTCACGGTCGTTGGACTTTCTGCTTGGACGGAAAACGAGGGTGCGTGCTGCCCCTTTGGGTTTCCGTTCTCCACATAGTAGTGCTAATAGCAGAAATAGCAGAATTGCTGAGCGCTCACAGCGAGGATTGTAGCTCATAAACCGCTAAACCCTAAACCCTAAACCTGAAGTGGCAAGAGCTCAGATCACGGAAGCATCCAAATTTTGGAGTATGAGCAAGGACGCTCCTCCAATGAGGGGGGGATTGGGGAGGGGGGCGGAGGGACAAGCCCTTCGCACTGCCCCTCCCACCCCCCCTGCCCGTGATCTGAGCTCGAAGCCGTAGACCCGAAACCCCGGACCCCTGAATCTTTAGTACTAGTAATAGTAGTAGTAGTAGTAGTAGTAGTAGTAGTAGTAGTAGTAGTAGTAGTAGGAGTAGTAGTAGTAGTAGTAGTAGTAGTAGTAGTAGTAGTAGTAGTAGTAGTAGTAGTACTAGTAGTAGCCACATCCATGCTCGCTCTTTCACAAGACAATGTCGAAGCAAGCGATCCTTTTTCCTGCGGCGGCGACGTCGCTTGTTCGCTCTTTCGCAAGACAGGGTCGAAGAGAGAGAGAGAGAGAGAGAGAGAGAGAGAGAGAGAGAGAGAGAGAGAGAGAGAGAGAGAGAGAGAGAGAGAGAGAGAGAGAGAGAGAGAGAGAGAGAGAGAGAGAGAGAGAGAGAGAGAGAGAGAGAGAGAGAGAGAGATAGAGAAAGACCCCGGACCCCTGAATCTTTAGTACTAGTAATAGTAGTAGTAGTAGTAGTAGTAGTAGTAGTAGTAGTAGTAGTAGTAGTAGTAGGAGTAGTAGGAGTAGTAGTAGTAGTAGTAGTAGTAGTAGTAGTAGAAGTACTAGTAGTAGCCACATCCATGCTCGCTCTTTTACAAGACAATGTCGAAGCAAGCGCTCCTTTTTCCTGCGGCGGCGACGTCGCTTGCTCGCTCTTTCGCAAGACAGCGTCGAAGAGAGAGAGAGAGAGAGAGAGAGAGAGAGAGAGAGAGAGAGAGAGAGAGAGAGAGAGAGAGAGAGAGAGAGAGAGAGAGAGAGAGAGAGAGAGAGAGAGAGAGAGAGAGAGAGAGAGAGAGAGAGAGAGAGAGAACCCCCCCCCCACCCCTTCCCCTCCCCCCCCCCCGCTTCTCCTCTCAACATCTTCGCAGGCTGCTGCCGCCTGTCTGTGTTCTGGCGGCTGGGGCCGGGGAGGCCGGGGAGCTCGATCGCGGACGGACCCCTGGAACCCTAGCACGAAGAACGCTGCATTTTCTTAAGCTCCGACGCTGGGATGATTGTGTACGCTTCCGCGTCTTGAACATTGTCTTGGTTTCAGTGGGATGTGATCAAGGAAAAAACAGGGAGGATAGCTTGTATTGATGGTGACTTTAGAGTGTGGCATCAGGATGCTGGTTCTTGCCTTGATTCGTACAAAGACGCAGTATGAGAGATTGGGGGTTCGGAGGGTCCTTCTTTGGAATGATACCATTCTCAAGGTTCCGTTCCTTTTCTGTTGATTATAAGCGCATAGTTATTCGGAGGGCGCTTGTTTTGGATTCGATGCCGTATTGAGTTTTCTTTCTGTTCATTGTAGGCGAATTCAAGTCGCCCACAGCGGGCAAGCGATGACGCGGGACGGTGTACTTCAATCTGGAAAGGCCGTGAGAGATCTTGCGCGATGGCCCCGCGTAACCTGTTGAGATGCGGACACTGGTGGAGAAAGAGTCTGTCGAGCAGAAGTGCATGACGTGCCGTGAGCCATCTTTCGCGATGCTCTGCGGGACCTGTGCGGAGAAGAGGATTCGCTGCGGTTCCGCCAAAAAGCACCCACGGATATGCCTTTCGAATGGAATGTGTCCGTCGACCCGGAGACTGGTCACTTCGGCGTGTGTCTGAAGGTCATGTGCCGGTCTTCTGACTGTCCCCAGCTATCTACAGCTGACCGCGACCGTCCCCAGCTATCTGAAGCTGATCGCGAAGAGACAACTGCCGGTTCACGATGATGGGCGACATCTGCTAGGAATTTAGACGTTCGTGGTTCTTGAGCAGGAACGAAACAAAAAGCGGTTTAGTCCCGTTCCCGTTCCTTCCTCGGCGATCGCTGGCGCGTCGCTGCCGGCGAGGCGGGTCACTGGGTTTAGCCCCTAGGATAATTTTCCACTCCGAACCATTCCACGAACCAAAAAAACGATGCAGATGTCGCCTTAAGTGGGGTTTCGCTTCCTCCTCTCTGTTACTGGATGTCGTCGATGTACGTCGTCCAGTTTGCGATGTCTGTCTAATGTAATTGATGCACTCGTTCAACGTTCGTTGCGATAGAGTGTAGTATAGTCTATAGCAGCAAACTCGGTGTGGGTGACCGCTTGTTGTACATGTTGCACTGCCTGGTTGGCTTCTTATAAGAGCCTGGAGATGTTGCATGCGGAAGTTGCAGCTAGTAGTGACAGTGATGCACGAGGTTTCCGAGGCTCGGTAGGCGTCCTCGGTCGAAGCGCCCCCGACATCTTGCGAGGCCAGCTGCTTTTGTGATGCCAGCGTGTGCTGAGTCGACGATGACGAGGTGTGGCACCCTGACCGATGGTATCCAAGCGCCGTAAGCAGGTATGATGAATGATGTGTGTGTGTGTGTGTGTGTGTGTGTGTGTGTGTGTGTATGTGTGTTTGGGGGGGGGGGCGGGGCAAGCAGGAAATTGCCAACTCCGGATCTATTGCATGGTAAACGCCTCGCGTTGTTGTGCTGATGACGATTATGACGCTGAAGCATGAAGGCTCAAGTGTGCAGTTCTTCAGAACTTTCCATTGTTTCGTGAAGCGGTGTGCTTCTCCTTCTAGCGCTGGGTCTTCTGGTTTAGTTCTCGGTGGAGTGTGCTCCTGAGTGCCTCATGCCATGGCGCACGTGAACGACGGTCGGTACGCCAGTACGCCAAGAGAACGAGCCAAAAGAGAGCTCGTAGACAGATTGGTGAGTCTGGAGAAGAGGCAACGTGAGGATGAGACGACCGGGCTGGATGCTGCAGATATCGCTGACTTGGGTCGAGGAGTTCTCCGGGGACAATATCTGCGGGCGTGGCAAAAAGTGATTGCGGCTCAGCCCAGCTGGGTGTGGGAAAACGAAGACGAAACACCGGAGGATGAGAAGTCCGATGCAAGTGATCTGGAGGACATGGAAATTGGGGACGGTGTCCTGCGTGCAGCGAAAGCTGCTTTGGTTCGGTTGTGGCGACATGAGGTTGCAGAGAATGACCCAGAGCTCACTCAACGACAGCTGGGAGGAAGACAGGGCGCCTACCTGCGCGGTTTGGCAAACTTCTCCTGGCGCGATACGTTGGACGAAGCTCGGCGTCGTTTGGGCCTAGTCGCATGGAAGCGTTGGGTGGAACAGGTTCGGATTATGCAAGGGCCGCGCGATCCATAAATGAGTATGGTTGTTCTGGCTCGCTAGCCGGGCAACGGACTTAGTCTTGCGAAAGTTAGGTGCTGCGGAACTGCATGGACGCTGTCTTGCGAAAGTGCGGGGCTGCGGTCACCTCGTGGCCGAGGTGTTGATTCCTCGCAGGGCTGGCTGCGCTTGCTGCGGCAATGATAAAATGCATTTGTTTTTTGCACATGAGTGAAAAACATGTCGCTGTGTTCGAATGTAGTTTCAAGCATTGGGTCGGTGGATTGAGGTACGTGGCAGAAAGCAGCATTCACGTCCTGTGTCGTCGCAAGGGCCTTATCAGCGAGATCGATGCTAGTGTGTGTGGAAGGGGCAGAGGGGGCAGGGGGTGAAAGTTACTGTGCAAGTGTTATGACTCGAGTGCAAACGAGTGTGAGTCGCCATGGACCCGTGCATGTCGAGCTCGTGGTCATGGTATGAAGGTCGTCGTGAGGGCTACGCATCGTTCTCCGACCGATCATGGTTCGCTGAGAAGGGCAAGGACGCAACAGACACATGGTGCCATTCGGAGAAACGCAAGGACGTGAAACCTTCCTGGTGCGGTTCGGAAGAGTCTAAGGGAAAGGCCTCTACCGTGTCGACTTCGCAAGAAAACGATGGCTGGCAGAAGTGGACATGGCAAGATTCGTCGTATTTTGCCGATGGAAACAATGGCTGGGAGGACTCGACATGGCAAGATTCGTCTTGGTGGTCATGGAATGATCCAAAGGAGGCACCCGCTCGACTGAAATCATCCGCTGCCGCACACCGGGATACGACTGCCTCCAAGGAGCCGGAGGTTGTGGAGATCAGCAGCGATGATTCATCAGAAAATTGGGGACAATGGGGACAAAAATGGAGTGGCCCATCAGGTGCGTCCTGGCCTTCAAGGGATTCCTGGTCGCAATGGGCTTCCAAGTCTCGAAAGGCACAAGTGGAAGCCCGAGAAGCAGAACCCAAGAGATACAAGTATGATCCGACCACCTCCAGGGGCAGGAGCAACCACGACGATTACGATGACGTGGACTGACGATTGAGTGCGGCTCCAGCCGCCGAATGGACGCTGTCTTGCGAAAGTTCGGTGACGCGCGGCCGGCCGTCGAATGAACGCTGTCTTGCGAAAGTTCGGCGTCGCAGAGCTGCGGTTTTCTTTTCACTCATGCGAAAGTTCGGCGACACACAGGCATTGTGGTGAAAATGCATTCGTTTCTGCACATGAGTGAAGCAGTAGCTTGGACCAGGAATGCAGTACGTTGTCTCAGGTTCTTCCTTACTCTCCATTGCGGTGCGACGTGGCTTGATTGAGATTCGCATGAGTTGTATCCAAGTCGCCGGCGCGAGATACTAAAAGTGTGCATGACTGTCGCAGGGCAAGTACCTTGCTGCCAGGCGCGGGAACTGAGACCAGCGGTGTCGACCACCAGCTCGACCGTGGAGGCCTGGCCCGTGGCATGTCGCAGTTACAGACATAGAGACAGAGAGAGGGAGAGAGAGAGAGAGAGAGAGAGAGAGAGAGAGAGAGAGAGAGAGAGAGAGAGAGAGAGAGAGAGAGCGAGGGCAGTGCGCCGCGCTGTCCTGTGGCTGTGTGCAAGAGAGAGAGAGAGAGAGAGAGAGAGAGAGAGAGAGAGAGAGAGAGAGAGAGAGAGAGAGAGAGAGAGAGAGAGAGAGAGAGAGAGAGAGAGGATGGGATTATAAGAGGCGAACAGAGGTGTAGTGTCTGGGCAGAGTCTCCAGCATTCTCCTGGGGCTTCACCAGCTTCTCCACTTAATCCTTAGGGCAACGCCGCGGGTGGTGGCCCTGTGCACAGTGAGTCGAATCGGGCTATGTCGCTTCCCTTGAGTTTTCTGATCGATGACTCTGTCACTTCTTTCACGGCGGAATCGGATGCGCGCACGGGGCAACCAACCCTCTCGGCCCGCTTTAGCATGGTCTTGAAAATGGAGATTCCTGCATTGCTGGAGCTGCTATCCAAGACGGCAGCGGCGGAGAAATCCCTGAACAAGTCTGCAAATCGAATTGCGTCAAGCTGTGGATCCCCTGAGACGGATGAGACCCGTCCGCCTATACGGCTGAAACCGTCCTGTCCCCCAACGGCAAAAGTGATGGTGGACGAGTTTTCCAAACGGCCGACGCTCAGGGTACAGACCCACTTCAACTTGGATATGGACATGGCCGGACTTGTTGAGCTGCTCGCCCGCTTGGCAGGACTCACCGGGCAGCAGGAGAAAGCATCCTCTCCCGGGCTGACAGGCAAGACAAGGTCTGCCGGTGATGCGAGCAAGGCCAAGTCTCGTGATTATTGGAAAGATCGCCACGCTAAAAGGTTGACATTTTGGGAGCAGCCCATGCAGGAATTTCATGCGGAACTTCATGCGAAGTATCACCAGGACTACAAGTGGAGCAGTGCGGAGTTCGAGGGCGAGCAGCCTGTCTTTGTCATGTCTCGAGAGCAACAGTCCACATTCCGGGCTTTGGTCTTCGATCCGCTCGAACTGCCTGAACGTCAAAGAGTGACTCATGCGAACTACAAGGAGGCGGACTCGAAGCGTTTTCCACAGCCTGAAGAGGAGCAAATGCAAGGTGGCGCGGTTGAGATAGGCTTGCATTCGCTTGGTTCTGCGAATGCTAAAGACCAGGGGGTGGATTCCGAGAAGAACAGGGGTTCGATGATTTGCAGGAGACCCCGCGAACGCGAAGAGGGAAGGCTCTATCCTTCGAGTCCTGGTTGCAAACAACAGTAATTTTGCTCATCGCATGCTTGCCGCCGAATGGACGCTGTCTTGCGAAAGTTCGGTGGCGCTGCGGCCGGCCGTCGAATGGACGCTGTCTTGCGAAAGTTCGGCGGCGCAGGGCTGTTGGCTTCGTTTCACCGACGCGAAATGTTCGGCGACGCACAGTCAGGCATATGTGTGTGCAAGGGAAGCTGTCCGTCAGCTTGATAGTGGAGTCGGCAATTCCAGGCGGAGCCTTGTTGGGATTCCGGATCCCCCCCCCGTCCCCTTCTCACTACTGCTTGCCAACACCCCAGAGGTCTTTCTGCCCTCCAATCGAAGCTTCTAATGGAAAGGCCGGGGGTTCGGGCAGCGGGGGTTTAGGACTTAGACCAGCCTCCACCAGAGGCATTGGGGCTGGGTGCTGCGGTGTCTTCGTCCGGGCTTATGAATTCAACTTATCGGAATTTGGTATTTGTGGTTGGTTGCTTCGTGGTTTGTATGATCGGGACCTCGTTGCTTTGGGGCTGGGGGGTCTCGGGCATTGTGGTATTCGGGCCAAATGCCCTGCGGTATGCTTTGGCATTTTGTTCGGGGCTTTGGGTGTAGAGGTTTAGTGCATGGGTGAATTTCGTCGGGTGCTTTACAGGGCCTTGCGATGGTTTGGCTAGGTGCTTGCCAGCAGAGACTAGGCGTGGTCGAATCACCGTCCAATTGGTCCGGCTGAAGGAAACAGTCTTCGGTGGTTCGCTGTTTTTCAGCGTGTCCGAAATCTGGCCGTGAGTTGGATTGGCTTATGGCGTTGCAGCTCTCGTAGAGACGTCGCTTCAATTGAGTGTGGAAGTGCTTGTCTTCGTGAGTGTGATATCCTAAGCGTTTGGTGGTGCCCGCTCTCTAGGCTCTGCCTAGGCCAGCCGCGGCAGGCGGCATCGGCAGCGCAGGGTGCCCGCGGAGGACGCGGTCTTGCGAATTGCACCTGCCTCCAGTGGGCGCTCCTGACATCTGGTCCAGTGTGAACAGCTTCCCGAAAACGTTACGAGACAGGCGTGGCATTCGGTCTCGGAATAATCGACGACTTCTGGCATTGCGAGCTTTACAAAGCTGTCAAACATCGTGGAGGGAAAGAGAGCACATCGTGCATGCGCAATTCGTGCCCCCAGCTAGACCTTAGATAACACCTCGTCTAAGCCCTACTGACTGAGCTGCGGAGGTTGCTTTAGCCGTACTTCTTTTAAGGCCGGCTCTAGACACGGTGGCATCCAAACTCCTCAACAGCCCGATCTTTGGGTTTTAGCCTGGACCCTCCTCCGCCTCATGCCAGCAATCTGCCACAGCGGCAACACAGGCTGTTTCGGCTGCCGGCTCGCTTATTTCAGGTTTAGCTCTGACTTAAGGTAATTTAAGTGGCCACCGTCGTCTTGCCAGCAGTCTTTATGTTCTTACTTGTTTTGGTATGTGTACAACAACCAAAACAGTAGAGGC
>CAJNDT010003384.1:0-23387 GCA_905221615.1 Symbiodinium sp. CCMP2592
ACACCGCCGAGTCTTCAAGGACCGGCCGCCCTTCAGAGTGCTCGACTACATCATCCGCATCGAGTGGCAAAAGAGGGGCGACCCGCATGCTCACATCCTCCTGTGGACGGTGGAGATAGAGACCAGCAAGGAACGCAAGGAACAGGAGAAAGCGCCCGAAGCGGAAGCCAAGCCCGACTGGTCAGACGAAGAAGCCATGGATACCTTCATGCCAACCTGCGCTGAGGACTTGTGCGACAAGCATATCTGCACCAAATCGGCGTTTACGTGGAGGCAATCGACGAAAGTCCGGCCCAGGGATCTAGAAGTGAACGCGAAGCTGGCCGAGCTGCTGGTGCACAAGCACACCAAGTATTGCGGTATCAAGACGCACGGCGCTTGCCGCTTCGGCTTTCCCCACCCGCCCGAGGAGAAGACCAGGCGCCGCACCTCCCAGGAGAAGTACGCAAACAGCCGCTGGAAAAGCAGCTTGGCGGTGAGGCGTGCCCAGTCCGACACCATGAGGGGACAGTACAATATAAAGATCCTGCGACGCTGGCGGGCTAGCATGGACCTCCAAGTCATCTGCGAGCTCACCAGTGCTAGCCGATACATCCTCGGCTATGACATGAAGTCGGAGCAGGACCGGGAGGCGCAGCGGAGGGTGGAGAAGATCGTTGCCAACCTCGCCCAGAGCAGCACCAACGACGCCGGCCTCAACAACCAGCAGGTCTACAAAGCCGCCCACGCCGAACTGCAGGGCCGAACTACGTCCACCTTCGAAGCCTGCCACCTGCTACTGGGCTATTCTGTGGTCGAGTTTTCGAGGGACAACGGGTGGATACAGGTGGGCCCTCCCGAAACCTGGACCCTGTCGGTGCCCAAGAACCAGGAGAGCGCAGCCTTGCACGCCCCAGAAAAATACCGCCGCGACAAGCTGGACCGGGACCAGTACATGCCCGTGGCACAGAAGCGGTACAGGGAGATGCAGCTGGCTTTCGGGGAGCAGGAGGTGGAGCTGCCGGTGGAAGGTGGCAGAACCACATGGTGCAAATTCGCGGACATGATCTTCCTGGACTTCTGCGCGGGCTTCAAATTCGTCGGGGTGGAATGTCCGGTCGCCCGAAAGCGACCAGCCATCGTCGCTTACCAAAACTTCAGTCCTGACCTTGAACCGGAAGCTTTCTACTTCTCCAAGCTCCTGCTGCATGTTGTCTGGGCGAAGCCCGGAGACTGGCTACGCAACGAGGACGGCGGTAGCCACGCAGCAGCCTTCCAGCGCATTGCTCGCGATATGGACGGGCATCCGGACTTCCTCCGGTCCAAATGCTTCCCGCAGATGGACGGTACCGTCAATGCCGCCCGAAAGATGCAGGCCGTCCAGGCGGCCATGTACATGAAGGCCAAAATGCATCCGGCTCACGCGCGGGACGGATGGGCCAATAGCAAGGTTGCCCAGGACAACTACGAGGACTCCCTTAAGATCATGGAAGCCTTAAAGGAGCGGCACGGGGACGACATCGACTTTTTGGCACCAGACCACGTGCCGACAGGCGCTGCCGGCGACGCCTTCGCGCCAGTGGACGGCGGCGAGGAGGCCTTCGAGATGCTCACGACCGAAAGCCCAAGCCCGGAGACGCAGCACCAGCGCCGAGCCATGGAGTACATCATACAGTATGCCCTGAACCGGCCCAACACCAAGGACACCAACAACAGCGAGCGCCTTCGCATGCTACTGCATGGGCCGGGCGGCTCGGGCAAGTCCGTGGTGGTGCGCGCCGCAGCCCACATGCTCAGACAGGGCGGCACAGGCACCATCATCGCAGCGCCGACTGGGGTGGCGGCCTGGAACCTGAATGGCATCACACTCCACGCCTGCGCCTTGCTGCCGGTGGTCAATAGAAGCTACGGCAAGGCTTGCGACCTGCCGCTTCCAAGCGGTCCGCAGCTGGCAAGCCTGCAGAGCATCTGGAAACTGGTTTCGGTGCTCTTCATCGACGAAATGAGCTTCATTTCTTCCTGGCTCCTGGAACGTCTCGACCAGCATCTCCGTCTGGCGAGAGATATGCCGCAGGTTTGCTTTGGAGGCGTGCATGTGGTCTTGTCGGGCGACCTCTTTCAGCTGCCACCACCCGGGGGCCTCCCGTCCTTCCACAGCTACCTGTGGAACATGTTTGAGCTGTGCGAGCTCGAGGGCAACCAACGAGCGGCGAAGGACCCGAGGTGGGCAGCACTCCTGGCCCGCGTGCGGATAGGGAAGTGGACGGAGGAGGACATCCAAGAGCTGTGCGGCATGGTGGTGACGAAGAAGGGCGGCAAGCAGCCTGCTCCCAAGGCAGTGCACCTGTATCCCACCCGCCAGGCGGTCAGGCAAAGCAACCGGCAGTACATGGAAGACCACATCCACAGGACCAAGACTCGTCTGTACGAGTGCCCTGCCGTGGATACCAGCCTCAGCACCGGGGCGCCACTATCCACGGAGGCAGCGTGGGCCGAAGAGGAGAACACCGGAGGATTGGCGGCGCTGCTTCAGCTTGCGGTCGGCGTCCGTGTCATGCTCAAACGCAACCTGGACGTACAGGACGGCTTGGTCAACGGGGCCTGTGGCTTCGTCGAGGAGATTGAAGCGGACGAGGAAACGGGCGAGGTCGACAACGTCTGGGTCACCTTCGAGAAGAACGCCGGCGCCAAGTGGCTGGCAGAGAATCAGTGCGACCACGTTGCGATTTCCCGCATGTCGGTAACCTTTTTCGACAAAGATGGCAAGAAAGCATCCAGGCTGCAGTTCCCGCTCGTCCTCGCCAAGGCCACCACCATCCACAAAAGCCAAGCGGCCACCTTGCACGACGGCGCCCACTCGCGCCTGGATGCAACATGCAAACAGCCAGGTCAGGCTTATGTGGCTCTGAGCCGATGCCCAAGACAATCCCTCTGCACCTTGGAGCTCTTCAACCCCAAGGCGCTTTGCTTTAACGAGCACGCCGACTGGGCACTGACCACATTGAAACTCCAGCAGGCCGAAAGAGAGGGATCTCCGTTGTGGAACCAACTCTTCAGGCCCCCTGACAGCAAGGATTTCTACAAGGCCCGCCTGGCCCAGATGGGCGCCCCAGATTGGGCCGCGATGAAGAAGGGCTTGGAAGAGTCGGCGCTGCCTTGGTGCTGTCCGCAATGTGGCAAGGAAGTCCCTGACAACAAGGCCGACATCAAGCAACACCAGAAGCATTGCACAGCCAAAGCCCACCGCAGAACCAGAGGCAGGAACGCAGAAACCAAGGCCAAGGCTGCAGCCAAGGCCAAAGCCAAGCGCACGGCAACCGCCAAAGGCAAAGTCCACAGCAAAGCCAAAGCAGGGGCAGACAGCAGCAGCCTCAGCGGGAAGCGTGGGGCAGGTGAGTCAACAGCTGCGAAGCATGGAAGCAGTCCAGAACAAAATGGAGAGCAGCAACCAGAAGGAGTACAGCAGCTCGAGGGAGTCGCCTGCTATTTCGAGAGGCAGGAGGAGCTCAGGTGCGGCATCCATGCGCTCAACAATGCCTTGGGCGCTTGCCACTTCAATGTCGTCGACCTCGAAGCGGCAGCAGCAACGTTCCTCGAGGAGAATTGGGAACTCGCAGATGACCCAAGCCTGCACCTGGGTCCTGGAGGCGACTATTCCATTGAAGTGCTCCTGATGGCCGTGCGGACCAAGGCCATGCAAGCCTTCGACCGTCTCTGCTGGGAGATGTCAGACAGGCGAGCCCTGTGCAGTCAGGATCTGCGCGGATGCCTGGGCGCTATACAAAACCACGAAGGCCGGCACTGGGTTGCTCTCAAGCATACAGGAGACGACCAGTTCCTCTACTTGGACTCCCTGAAGCAGGGACCGACTTTGCTCTCCCGCGCTGAACTGGAAGCATCCCTCCGGCAACACCCGACATACTCAATTCGATCAATATGAGAGGAAAGTGGCAGCAGCTAGCAGCTGCAAAGTCCCAACACAAGTGTGTCGGTTGCATCCATGGCACCAGCGCCGTGCGTTGCTGCTACTAGCCGCACCAGCACAGTCCAGCAGTGGCAAAACCAAAATGTATGAGCGACCCGAGTTCATGCATGCCTCATGAGAAATGTCTTGTGCTGCTAGACATGACCTCACAGACCATGTCATGTCAAACGCACAGATCTCATGCTTGAAAAGACACATATTCATGTCTGCTTACCGCAGATGCTTCGTGAGTGCTCAAATGGGATTGGCGGGCTTGCAATGGTAGAATGTCACCAGGCGCACAGCTGAGAAATCCTATCTTCCTGCAAAATTATCTTTCACGTGCATGCTCCAGGAGGTCGACAACAACCTACCGTGACAGCTGAATCCTGAGCGCTTTGGCAGCAGTCAATCCGAAAGCCCCAGAGCAGGCTTACAAGCCCAGGCCCCAAACCCAGGCTCCAGGCACCAGCCCCAAAGCTCCAGACCCCAAATCCAGGCTCCAGACGGCCTGGTCCCAAATCCAGGTCCGAGTCCCAAATCCAGGCCCAGGCCCCAAATCCAGGCACCAGGGCAGCAGGGCAGGGCAGGGCAGGGGGTACAGGGCAGCACAGAGGGCGGGCAGGGGGGCAGGGGGCAAGACAGGGGGCAGGGGGCAGGCGCAGGGGGCAGGGGGCAGGGGGCAGGCTGCCAAATGTTGGAAAAAGCCTCTATTTCGAAGCAAAACCAAAAAAAGAAACCCGCACAAAACCCGCCAAAACCCGCCAAAACCCGGCCAAAACCTCGGACCTAAACCCTATACAATTTCTATAAACCCTTAGGGTTTAGGGTTTAGGGTTTAGGGGTTTAGGGTTTAGGGTTTAGGGTTTAGGGTTTAGGGTTTAGGGTTTAGGGTTTAGGGTTTAGGGTTCGACAGCGTAGTTGCTGGCGCCCTGAGCAATTCCGCTTTTTAGCACTTTGAAGCAATTTCTCTTTCCTAGGGGTCGCCCCTAGCTTTAAAAGCTTTTTGGCACTTTGAAGCAATTTCTCTTCCCTAGGGGGCGCCCCTAGCTTTAAAAAGTCGCCCCTAGCTTTAAAAGCGTGTTTTTTCTTTTCCACGCTACCAAATTGGTGTTTTTGATTTTCCAGACCTTTCCAAGCCCCCAACTGGTGCTTTTTAACCTTTTCTCCCAACCCCTTCCAAGCCCCCAACTCAATTTTTTTGGACTTGCATTTTTTGGACTTGTACACTTCCCGGTCTTTTCCTGAAGGGGTCACCCCTAGCTTTCCAGAGGTCGCCCTAGCTTTAAAAACGTGTTTTTTCTTCTCCCAGCTACCGAATTGGTGTTTCGAATTTTTCCAGACCCCTCCAAGCCTTCAATAGATGCTTTTTTAACCTTTCCGGAACTCTTTTTTTGCTTTTTCCAGGTCCAGACCCTTCCCAAGCCCCCACATCAAGTTTTTTGGACTTTTTCATTTCCCGATCTCTTCCTGCCCTCTGCCCTGCCTTTTCCTGCCTCTTTCCGGCCTCTGTTTTGCCTCTTCCTGGCCTCTTGCTAGCCTCTTCCCTATATCTTCCCGGCCTCTTCCCGGCCTCTTCCTGACCTCTTCCGACCTCTTCCCGGCCTCTTCCTGATCTCTTCTTGGCCTCTGATTGGCCACTTCCCGTCTCTTCTGGCCTCTTCCGGCCTCTTCCCGACTTCTTCTTGGCCTCTTCCTGGCTTCTTCCGACGTCCCTGGTCTCTCCCGACGTCTTCCCGGCCTCTTCCTGGCTTCTTCCTTGCCTTTTCTTCTTGACCTCTTCCTTGCCTCTTCTTTCTATCCTCTTCCGGCTTCTTCCCGACCTCTTCCCGGTCTCTTCCTGACCTCTGCCCGGCCTTTTCCCGGCTTCTTCCTAGCTTCTGCCCGGCCTCTTCCTGGCCTCTTCCCGGCCTCTTCCCGGCCTCTTCCTGGCCACTTCCTTGCCTTTTCTGCGTGACCTCTTCCTTGCCTCTTCTTCCTATCCTCTTCCCGACCTCTTCCCTGTCTCTTCCTCACCTCTGCCCGGCCTTTTCCAGGCTTCTTCCCGGCTTCTGCCCGGCCTCTTCCTGGCCTCTTCCCGGATTCTTCCCGGTCTCTTCCCGGCCTCTTCCCGGCCTCTTCCTGACCTCTTCCGACCTCTTCCCGGCCTCTTCCTGGCCTCTTCTTTGCATTTTCTTCCTGGCCTCTTCTTGACCTCTTCCGGTCTCTTCCCGGTCTCTTCCTGACCTCTGCCTGGCCTTTTCCCGGCTTCTTCCTGTTAGTCTTCCTGGCCTCTTCCCGACCTCTTCTTGTTCTCTTCCTGGTCTCTTCCCTTCCCTGCCTCTTCCTTGCCTGTTCTTCCTGGCTTCTTCCGGTTTTTTCCGACCTCTTCCTGGCCTTTCCCAGCTTCTTTCTATCTTTGCCGGGCCTCTTCCCAACCTCTTCCTGGCCTCTTCCGGTCCTCTTCCCAGCCTCTTCCCGGCCTCTTCTTGGCCTCTTCCTGGCCTCTTCCTTGCCTTTTCCTGGTCTCTTCCTGGCTTCTTCCTAGCCTCTTCCGACCTCTTCCTTGCCTATTTCCAGTCTCTCCCTGGCTTAATGCTATGGCTACGTCGTTGGTCCTGCTGTGTACAATTGGTGTAGCCTGCATCGTCTCCGTTGCAGATCATGTTTCCCTGGCGAGCCACTGCAGGGGGAATTCACACAACAAGTGCTGGCTGCCTGCACCACGCGAATTCGTGCAATCCACACGCCATGCTTTGCAACTTTTACTCGTGAAGCCGCCCGGCGTCGAAGTCTGCCAGTGCTACCGCTCCTATAGATGCAAGTTCCACGCGTCCACTTGTGCGAGACCTCATACTTGTTTTTTTGGACCTACCTAATATCAAGCATTTTGTTGCGTCGGACGTTGCAGAAATAATTGGTCCTGTCGATTTGTACAATCTACCTCGATGTCATGTAAAAAAGTTTCACCTGCGGACTCGCTTCTGCCTTTTGGCCCTGCATTGTGGGCAGACCTGAGGCCGCGTAAGACCAGGCGCATGATGCTCCTGGTACAACTTCTGGCATTGCTGGTTCTGGCATTTGTGCCAGCCAGCGGGTGCCCTGGTGCCCCGGACTGCGCAATTCATGCAATGTTGGATACTGGCATTGCCCGCTGCTTCAACTGGAAAGGATTGCTTACAGCCGTGGCACAGGAACCAGCCTGCACGCAGGCGCTTCGCTTTAGGATGCACCTCCTCTTGGCAGTCTTTGCATGCCGCACAGCCAGGTGGCAGGGTGCACATGCTGGACTCGAACGCGTCCGAAGGCTTGGTCGTACCACACATAGAGCACGTCAAAGTGCGTTGATTGCGAGCGCATTGTGTGCACACCTTCTTGACATCCGGTCCTTGTTGTCTGAGCTGTGCCACCGGGAATGCCGCTTCCATCTTGTGGCAACCACATGCGTCGCACAAGTGCTTGGTGAAGATCTCGGCTCCTGTGATTTTGCGCTTTCCCGAGGTTTTCTCGCCCTTCTCGCAGTGCAAGCACTTGGCCGCCCGGTTGGCTCGCACTTTGTTCCACTCGACGAAGGAGAAGTTCGCGAAGTCTTTCACGTGGCCACAACTTCCGCAGGCAGCGAAGGGGTTCCTGCTCTCGCGCCAGGCCTTCCAATCGACGCGCTCTTTGCGGAGAGTCTTCAGCAGCAGATCGGGCCCTTCGGGTGCTCCTCGTTGGAACAGCCAGAGTGGGAAGGGGCGCAGAATGAGCACGTCCTCACGGCTGCGGACACGGCTCGCCGCCACGGTGCCCAGGGTCTGGTGGACGTTCTTGTCCACGTTCAGGTCGAGCAGGGTGGCATCCAGCGTCTTGCCCTGGCTGCTGTGAGCCGTGATCGCGAAGGCCGGAGTCAGCTGAAGCTGCTTTCCTTCAGGACTTTCAGAGCAAGTTTGGTCTACGATCAATCTAAATTCTCATATTCCTGGCCAGCTGTTTTCAAGCTGCTTTCAAGAAGAGCTGCAAGGCACAGTGGACAATGGACTACCTGCAAGTCCTGCCAAATATCTGAAACGGACGGTTCTCCAGGCCAATGCAGCAAAGCGTCGTTTCACCTTCAGGACAGGGTGTTCGCGCCCGTGGTCGAGAAACCATTCTTCTGTTACAGGCCGCAGGGGATAGATGCCGGGCTCGGGCGTGCCGGGGAGCTGCCACTTGACGTCCGGGAATTTGACGTACACCACTTCGGGCTGCTGCTCGTTTTCGGGCCACACCCAGGAATGCACGTGACCGCAGCGCCCGCGAAGCAGGAACTTGTCGGACCGGTCCACGTGGTCGGTGAGGGCGACGGGCATGCCGATGGCGAGGGGGAGCAGGCCGCAAAGATCTCCCGTATGTCGGTCGTGGTACTGCAGCCATTTTCTTTTGGCCTCCTTGCTGCAGTCCTCGGTTTGAAGAGCTTTGGCCTCCGCGACGTCCTTGGCCACGGACCACCTGAGAGGAGCTCCGGACTCTTTGCTGTAGGCTCTGGCCTTGTCTTTGTTGATCTGGTAGCGAGCGTCGTTGTTGGCCACGATGACCACCGCCTTCCGGAACTTGGCCTCCTGCAGCCGTGGATCTTCGTCGGAGCTGATGACTCTGCGGCGCGACTGCCTCTCCGCTTCCGACAGGGTGCAGCCTTCCACAGGGATGCCGTGCAAGTACTTCCAGTTCTCTTCCGACAGATAGCCATGCCGAAGCTGCTCCACCACCTCGTTCCACCACCCGTCGGAGCACCGCAGAGTTTCCGTCAGCTCGGTGACGCCTTGGACCGCTCCGCGCCAGAAAAGGTCCCGACCGCGCTCGACGAGAGGGTCGGTGCTCTTGTCGACCCCGGTGGCAGACTTCAAGCTGTGGGGAACGTCCGCAATGAAGCCGCCCTCCGGCGGCGGGAACTGGAAGAAGTCGCCCATGAAGATCATGTTGATGCCGCCGAAATCTCTTTCACGTCCCTGGCCGTCCAGCTTGAACTCGTCTTTGCTGCTCTTGTTCTCCCGCTGTCGTTGCTCCATGCGGGCCAAAAGCTTCGCGCTGACCATGCTGATCTCGTCCACGATCACCCACCGCCGGAAGCGGATGCCCTGAACGAGAGGATTGTCTCCCTCGGTCGGCTGCCCACTCCTGTTGAAGCCGTAGGCCCTGTGTATGTTCTTGCCGCGGATGTCCGCCGCGTTCACTGCTTGGAGCGCCACGACCTCGTACTCGTGGCCCTGGGTGTATTTCAGCAAGTCTTCGAAGAGCTCGCGGAGGAACTGCAGGATGTGGGACTTGCCGACGCCGGGCGGCCCGTGGAGCAACCAGATCAACGGCTCTGAGGTCTTCCGGATGGAATCCTCCGGTCTGATGAGGTTGAGCTCCACCATGACTCTGTCCACGACGAGCTCGAGGAACTCGTGCTGCTTGGCATTCACGGCCCCGCGCACTCGGTCGCTGTGGAGCCAGTCGAGGAGCTTGGCGGCGATCACGGGCTCCTGAGCCTGCACCTCGGGGCTTCGCTCGTCCCCGCGCGTGGTTCGTCTATCCTTTCCTTTGTCGCCTCGGACCCGCGAATCGATGGCGGCTTGCCTCACCCGCTGATGGTCCGTCACGGGCTCCTTGGCGGATAGCTCGCGGAACCTGTTCCTGGCCTCCGAGTCGGGTCCACCTTCATCGTTTCCTTCCAGCCAAATGGCTTGCGACAGCGCGAACATCTGCTTGGTGCGGTCGGCGTGCGTCTGCACCTCGTTGCCCGCGTCGCCAGATCCTCCTCGAACGTGCGTTTCCATGGCCAGCGTGAGGTCGTCCTGCGGGCGCCGACTCAAGCCTAGAACTTAAAACCAAGCTCAACGGCAATGATCGTAGCAAAAGTGCTTCACTACCTGGGCTTGCAAGGTCCTGGTCGAAGAAGCAGGGCACGTCCTCCAAGTCTTCGTTGTCGCTGTTGGCCTCCAGCTCCGTACCGGGTCGGAGCTCCCGAGGCAGGCAATGGACGAAGCAGAACTGGGCGGCATAGCGCTTCACGGACTCTGTGGGGAAGCCGCGTCGGCCCAGCCAGAGCCGTGCGGCCTGGAGCCAGTCCGTAGCCCCTTGGTCGCGAGCAGACAGGTCTCCGAGGAAGGCCACGAGGTCGTCCTCCGAGGCGTCTCGGCGATCATTCACCCAAGGACGAAAGAGCAGAAGGAGCTTCATGGCCTGGTCGTCCGCGGTTTGGTTGCCGCCCTGCGCACCGAAGAGCACCGGCACATGAGGTCGCTTGCGCGGCACCATGACCCAGTCGTGCTTGAAAGGCTGGGCGAGCTCGGGTTCGCCGAAGGGGATCCACTCCTCGTCGGGGCCAGGCTCCCGAATGCGATAATCGATCCCCGGCGAGAGCTTGGCCTCGAAACGATGCCAGCGCACTTTCTCCTTGCCCGCCTCCGTCAGTTGAGCCTCGTGGCGGAGCGGGTGGTGCTTCCTCCCGTCATCGTCCGACTTGATGCTCCAGGGATGGGTCGCTTTCTTGAACTCGAAGTGCATGGCAAACTCGTACGCCGACAGCTCATGGACGCGCGGATCTCGGCCGCGGGAGCCGTAGAGCGTCCAGAACGGACAGTGCCTCACCGCTCGAGGCTGCTGCTGCTTTCTCCACTTGGGTTCGGTGGTCCAACGCTGCGGCTCTGCAGGCCAAGCTTCCGCATCGGCGGCTGCCTGCAGCAGGCTCAAGCCGTACCACAGCGGAAGGCCTACGACGGGTGCGGTGCGGATGGACTCCGCTTCCACGGGGTCGCCGTGCTTGCTCCGCGTGATGAGGTTGCTGCATTCCACGGCACCGCGACAAACACCTCGACCGAAGCTGTCTGTGATGAAGCGGTTCTCCACCCGTGAAGCCACGTACCCGGCTGGCTTGCCCTTCAGCTCTTCTGCGAGCTCCTTGTTCCCCTTGTTCCACTCCTTGATCTCGTGGATGGCGATGGGGAGGCGCTTGTTCTGGTAGTCGCAGCCGTAGCCCGCCTGGGCGGCCTGGTTCCGCTGGGCTTCACGAACCAAGGTTCGCACGGCTTGGCTTGCTCCGCGGCAGCTCTCGTCCTGGCATTTGTGGCTGTGGATGTCTTCGTTGATCGGGAAGCGGTAGGGCAGCTGCAGATCGGAATTGCAGCGAAGCGCCGCCAGCAAGGCAGGGTGGGTGCCGTTGAGCTCCGGGTCGTTCACCGGACCCCAGAGGGAGCCGAGCATGCTTTTCTTGCCTTTGATGGGCATGTCCATCTGCTTGGCCAGTCCTTCGCAAACGATCAAGGTCTCCTCGGTCAGCTGGTTGTTGTGCGGGAAGCCGGACTTGCACTTCGTCGGGTCCCGCTTATCGCGGCAATGCGAGAGTGGAAGTCTGGGCCCTTGCGGATCCGTGTCCTTGGGCAAATGAACGTGGTGCTGCTTGTGCTTCTGGAGCTCCTCCACGTCCTCCTCCAAGTGTTTCTGTTTCCAGGCTTTCGCGGAGAGCCGGGCATCGCTTTGATAAGCGGGCCGACTGAGCATGAGGACTGAGCTCCGGTACTCCGGCCATTCCTTTTCCACGGTGTCGCGCTCCTTCTGCCAGGCCGCCGGATTGCAGTACACGGTGCGCCTCACGTGGGCGTTGTAGGCCTTGTACTTCTCCACCAAATCCATGTAAGCTTCTCTGCCCAGCGCCACGATCTCCGAGAGGGGCGTGTACTGGTGGAGGCACTGCAGGAACACTTGGAAGTGAGCGTGTAGAGCGCCGCTCCTCTGGCATTCGATGGAACCGAAGGCTGCATCCACTCTGCCCAGTACTCCGCCCATGGCCGTGGCATTGCTCCCGAACGCGTCCGTGCAGGGCTTGTCCGACTTGGCGCAGCTCGGACAGTTGGGGCACCAGCGAATCCCGAAGAGATGCCGCAAGACCAACTGCACCAACGTCCAGAAGCCATCAGCACAGGCAAGAGGGTCTCTGGCCAGGATCGCCCTCCGCTCGTCGTAGTCTGGCAGGATTGTGGCCAGCACCTGAGGGTCCAGCTCCATGAAATCCTCGTCCAGCGGCGGTTGGCTCCTTTCCTGACAAGTCGGCTTGCCGCTCTGCTGCAGGGCGGGGTCCGTGTCTCGAGTTCTCGCTAGCCTCAGCATCAGCGTGGAATCCCTCTCCGAGGGCGAAAGGTCAGGAAGACGGAAGTGCCATAACACACTCTGTACGCGTGGGTCTGCTGCCGCATGAGGTTCCTGGTCTCGTGGGTCCCTGGGATGTTGCGGCACTTGGCGTTGACGTCCTGCGCTATCTTTTTCGCAGTAGCCGATAGTCCCGGCACGTGCTGGACTTTGGAGAAGTCGCCTTGCACGCTCTTCTGGGCGCCGGTGATGTCCACGTACTTCCCGCGCTGCAGATGCTCTCGAAGCTCCGTCGACCCCTGAAGGAACTCCTCGCCTGTGATCTTCTTGCCGCCTTGGGAGTACAAGGAGGTGCTGCCATCCAAGTTCACCATCGTCCGAAAGAGATAGTTCCACAGAACGAAGCCGAAGTTCCAGTCTCGACGGAACTGGGCTTCCACTCGGCGGCCCATGATGGCAGCCCAGTCGTGGATGTCGACGGTCGGGGCAGCGGAATCCTTCTGACGCCTCCGACTGACCGATGGGTTCTTCTTGTTGAGGACGTCTGGACACGCGGTGCCGTGCTTGAAGCAGAAGGCGAAGGCCATGGCGAAGTAGCGGGGCTGGAACTGGTCGACGAGAACGTTCCCCGTGGTCGCCACCAAGGTCTCTGCTTTCCTCTCTGCAATCTTGTCCACTGCCTCCAAACTTGTGAGAGCTGCCATGCCCACGGCATTCTGGTCCTGTCGGTCGAGGCTGCTGCCCTCCGCCACGATGGCTCGCGGCCGCTGCGCCGAGAAGGTGGCGCCGGCCTGTCTGCAGGATGCACGCTGCTCAATTGACAAGCCGGTTTGCTTGCTCTAAGAGTCTACCTCTGACAAATTCTCGTTATAGTTTCCCTGCCTGATCGATGCTCCTGAGGCCGTCAACCGGCGTGGCGGCTTTCTGTGGCTGGAGCTTCTCCTGCGAGTCGTCCAGCTCGCCGAAGATCTTCACGACTTCGGGCGGCACACCGTCCTCCGGCAGCGAGCTTGCCTTCTCCCTCATTTTCTCTTCTTGGATTTCTTGGAAGGAAGGGTGTCCACAACGGCGCATGTCCAAGATGAGCTGCACCACCACGTGCCGCCGGACTCTTGCCTGGTGAATCAAGTTCTTCAAGTCCGCCTCGGAAGTCTGGCCCGTCTTGTTGGTCTTGAGGATCACCCGGACGACGTCGGAGAGCTCGTTGGGGCCCCGGGGTAAGTCGGAAGGGGTGGTGTCCTGGCCCTCCAGCTTACGAAGCAGGTCCTCCCAAGGCAAAGGAAAGGTAATCGCATTACCGCGGGCGCCCATATGATGGCGCGGCATGTGAGCCGTCTGGTCCAAGGGCGCTCCCTCCGCCCGGTAGCGAGCCTCCATCGTCAAGCAAACGAGGGTCGTGATGTAGGGACTGGCACACAACATTTCCATGACCGTCACGTTGTCCTGGTAAAGCCTTTCGGGGCCGTAACCTGTCCACATGTCATTTGCGAGGCTCGCCGGAGGCAGCTTCTTCCTGCTCAAGCAGTCCAGGCAACCGCGACAAACCGGCACCTCGCAATGCTCGCAGAGAACTCTGGCGCGGGGATGCTCTGGATTCCTTGTGCATCTGTGATCTTCGGGGCAGCAAAGCAAGCGAACGTGCTGTGCTTCCCCTGCCAGTTTGAGGTGCCAATTCTCGAAGTCCTCGGAGTCGGTTAACTTCGTGTT
This sequence comes from Symbiodinium sp. CCMP2592, assembly GCA_905221615.1. Lineage (NCBI taxonomy): Eukaryota > Dinophyceae > Suessiales > Symbiodiniaceae > Symbiodinium > Symbiodinium sp. CCMP2592. Next base: position 13,718 of record CAJNDT010003384.1, read on the forward strand.
TTCGACCAGATGGTTGTACTTTCCAAGGAACTGGTCCAATCCCAGGAGCTGCTCGATGACCTTCACGGGCTGGCCGAGGAACTTGTTCGTCTGCTCCAGAGGGCGGTGCCACTGGATGTCGCCCCGAGCTTCCGTCTCTGCGATGCGCGTGTAGCTGCAAGCGCACGAGAAGCAGATCAGGGATTCCACGTGGTCCTCAGCAGTCGCCTCTGCGAACTTTTCCAGGGCGATCCGGTCGAGCGAGCTGCCCGCCAGGGGAGCGGCCGAGCGGCACTTGACGCTCAGAGCGGCATTGTAGATGCTGAGCAGATCGTGCTCGTCATGGCCATTCCACAGAAGATTTGCCAGTGGATCAAGGTCGGGGCCATGCTGCTCGTGGAGGTGCTGAAGCAGGTCGTCCTCCGTGCCCGTTCTGGCCGTCCACAAACAGCCGCTGAACGCACAGAAAGCATGGGGCCACGCTTCGCCCGCATCCACTTCTTCCGGCAGGGCAAGAGGTGGGAGTGTGGGATGGTCCCGAAGCCTGGTCGTCGCCAGCTTCGTAATGGCATCCTCCATTTGGCGATGCGGATGGGTGGATGCCGGCGCCACGATCGCCTTGCACACTTCGTCCAGGATGTCGTCGGTGCTGTCGGGAAGCTCGGGCGAAGTGACGGTTTCCACCGATCTGGTCTTCTTGATCGCCGGCAACGCATCGTCGATATCTTGCGGGGGCAGCTCTTCCGGCAGTCGCCAGTACCTCATCGGCCACGTCTGACCTTGCCAAGCGGGCTCTAGCAGTCCCACGTCTTCGGCCTCCACCAATGCATCGTAATGGTCTTTGCCGTTGTAGAGTAGACGAACCACGGTCAATCCAGCGGAATCTTGAAGATCTTGATGGGTTGCGTCCATCGCGGTGACGGTGGAGCCGTCGAGATGGCGTGTGTGCACTTGTACACGGCATTTCTTCATAAGGGAGAACGCCAAGATAGAGTCGTTGCCAGCCCAGGCCTCTTCCGGTCCTCTTTCCAGGTGCTCCGCCTCTTCCAACCAATTCTCCGCGAAGTCGCCCTGCTCGAACGCATTGGCGGTCAGGAAACTTATCACTTCCTGGCGGAGGGCTGCTCCAAGGTCTGGACGAGGGCGCTTGTCGTCATCTTTCCGGACCAGGCTGTGTGCATGGACCAGCGCGTGGAACAAGCAGTTGCCGTCCGCAACCATTTTCACTACCTGCAAGAAGGTTGTGTCCGGAGCAGCGGTCATCTGCGTGGGAAGGGCAGAACGTCCGAGTGAATAAGTAAACGAGCTTCGCGATCCCTGCAAGATCGACACAGGATTGATGGCCATAGGATTTGCCTCGCTGGTGCTGGAACTGCACATTGCTGTCGCGGCCTGTGCGATTGCTACATCGAGGTGCCGAACATGCAGAGTTCTAGTTGCCAACTCTGGCGGTCGGTGCCCAAGCCTGGCACTCGTCCGCAGAGGCCGTGTTGCCACAAAGAGCCTCGCAGGACACGCCTTCACCATCTGGAAAGGTTACACCGTGCTTCAGTATGTGCTTGCGGCACTTCTTCAGGCACTGGCATGCTGCAGCCGATTCCGCTGTCTGCGACCCATCGTCCACGTACTTATGACCATTGCGTCAGCACGGTTGTCGGGATGCAATCTCGGATGACCTTGGAAGCAATGAAAATCAAATTGAACTGATGCGATCTGGAGAATGGGAACAGAATGGCTCCGAGCCCCGTGCTCGAGAGCAGATACGCCAAGCTGAAGGGAACCTCACAAGCGGCCCAGATGGCTGGGCAGTGAAATGCTTCTACGCGCAGCCAAAATAATAGGCGAGCCCGCCTCGGTGCTGCTGCTGGGCCTGACGTTTTGCGTGTCATTCACGTTGGTCGTTGCCTGTCTCCGTCGCCGTGCCGTGCGGCGATGCCGCTCCGGCCGTGCTGTTGCAGCGCTTGTGTCGCTGCATTCGTGCGAGGAAGCTCTCGCAGTGGCCCTTTCGGCCTGCAGCTGCTCGGAATGAACACTCGGTCACCCGGATGTTGCTGCATCCCGCGCCTCTGCCAGTTGGAAAGCATCTTCGAGTGCGGAATCGTCCTCGGCTGTCCACTGTGTTGGCTTCGGTAGTGTCGGCGCGGGTGCCTGCAGACTGATTGCAAAGTATCTGAGTCTTTCAAGCGTTTGCAAGGGCGGTGCCTTCTTGCGTCGGTGCACCCGTTGCTGTCCACTTGGGCGATGGGCCGACCTTCGTGTCCGGGAGGTCGTCGGATGCGTCTTCCATGCCTCGGTCCGGGCACATTGTGTTGATTGCTGTTCGAGGCCCGCAAGCAATCGCCTCGTCGATTTTGATCATTCCGGCCTCGTTAGGTTTCGTGCAGGAGCAATGCTATTTATGGGCTAGCGGTTGCATGCATTGTGTTCTAATGAAGTTCTGGGACGGGGACGGGCGTCTTCAGCGTCAGGGCGCACTGCGTTGCCAGGTATTGCTTCTTGAACGCCTCAAAGTCGAAGCACCATCCCGCCCCCTGTGCGCGGCAAGATCTGGCGATCTGTCTGTCTTCGTCTCTGCCGTTTTGTTCACTCGCTCTCTCTCTCTCTCTCCCCCGGTTTCTCTGCTGTTGGTCCTTGGTTGGAAACAGGAAGACAGGGACTGAGTGCGGGAGAGTCTGTACGCCGTACGCCTTGACTGCTAGCTTGCTTCATGCCACCTGTTCCTCCTCGTCCTCGACGTCGGCCCATCGGCGCCGGTTGCTCGGGTACATTTCGATTTGACCTGCAGGGCCGGCGGAGAAGCTTATGCTGCCATTCCTTCCCTCTTGCTGTCCGAAGCAGCTTCGGCCTAGATTGTCGCTGGAAGCTGCGGAACTTTTGCTTTATTTTGATGCTCTTGAGCACGAATTGGGCTGCGGTGCAGGCGAGTGCTAGTGTGCTTGCTCGCACTGCAGGCACGATGGCAGCGACGTTGGCTTGCAGTTGGTTCCAAGCAATTTTACCGCTCCTTCCATGGCGTCCCGTCTCAATCACTACCACCTAGTTAAATAGGCCGGGGCTGTCTCGAACAAGGCAGCGGTTCTTCTTGTACAGACCGTCCAACTCAAGCCAGCCGATATCCGATGCCGTCCCACGCCTTCCGGCCGGAAAGCCCGCCCGATGCGTTACACTCCCCGCGTGGCAGTGGAGCCCCCAGATCTTGACACTTGGTGTCTATTTTCCTTGCCTCGGATAAGAATGGGCCAGAAAGAATCACCAAGACCCGGGAGTACGATTTGTTACGGATAAGAGTGTGCCAGAAAGAACCCCGTAGAGCAAATTCCCCACTAAACGACGCACTTCAGCAAGAGATATCCGCTCCTAACACCCCAATAAGCGAAACAATTCCGCGAGAGGTTTTGCTTCCAAACGCCCCAATAAGCGAAACAATTCTGCAAGAGGATTTCATTCCGGAAGCCCCAATAAGCGAAACAATTCTGCCAGAGAATTTGGTTCCTAACGCCCCAATAAGCGAAACAATTCTGCAAGACGTTTTCATTCCTGAAGCCCCAATAAGCGAAACAATTCTCCCAGAGAATTTGGTTCCTAACGCCCCAATAAGCGAAACAATTCTGCAAGAGTTTTTCATTCCAAAAGCTCCAATAAGCGAAGCAATTCTGCCAGAGATTTTCTTTACTAGCGCCCCAATAAGCGAAACAATTCTGCAAGAGGTTTTCCTTCCTAACGCCACAATAAGCGAAACAATTCTCCAAGAGGTTTTCATTCCCAAAGCCCCAATAAGCGAGGCAATTCTGCCAGACTAACCCTTGAAAACTCCCTGAAAGGCTTGTGCGGACTCGAGGTTTGCGTCTAGATTCTAGATGCAGTCTGGAGGCGGCTCTCGCCTCATCTGACCGCGCCTTTGCTTCGGCAGGGAAATTGATGCAAGCATGACGCAAGCATGACGCAAGCACGCTCTAGACGTGGACATGTTTGATTGCAGCCGAGTTGCGACCACCAGAGCAATGCCTGGGCGAGCACATGTTGAGTTAACATATATGTTGATGATGGCCGTGGAAATGCACGTGTTTAATTGCAGCCGAGTCGCTTGCACCAAAAATCAGTCCTTGGCTTGGACATGTTCAGTGAATGCATGCGTGGGAAGTATGAGAGTGTGAAGGTCTTCGAAGGCACCCCCAAGCGTACTTAGTACTGGGATGGCCTTATTTTAGGTGCCTTATAAGAGAATGTCCCGCAGCACACGCTCCCTGCTTCCCCGATGTTTCTGGTCGGATTGAAACATCCTTCGCCCATATGTGTTCAACGATTGGAGATAGATCGGATCCCCGGTAGTAACGCGCACCCGCGAGCGAGTACACGCGTTCCCGTTGACAGGCTCAATGGGAAGCCCCCTTGGCCCTTGGCTCTGAGGAAAACAAACCGATCCTCGCGCAAAGCGCGTCCGTGGCACACATCCCAAAAGTATGCCCGCGGCCTACTTTTGGAATGCTCAAGGAAGGCACCTCGGCTCTTTTTAGGTATTTGGAGGCCGCTTCGCTAGTGAACTGGCGCGTACAACAGTCGCTGTAGTTCAACGCCATTACTAGCTTCCAAAAGACACCTGGCATGCCCCCCTTGGGGTGCGAGCGGAGGGTCCAAAAGCGCATTGTGTGTACGCGCGCGGGTCGGGGCAATCCTGGTCCCCGGGCGGTCGTAGATTGACGGTGGGTGTCAATTTTGCCCGGCTTCAAGACTGCTTAAAGCCCTTTGAAATAACTTCGGAAGCCACTTAGAACGTTTTAAAACCACTCTGAGCCTTTAAAAACCTCTCAAAACCTGCAAAAACTTGCAACCAGGCCACCCACAACGCCAAAGTGACAATCTCCAGGCCCCAAAGTGACAATATCCAGGCCCCAAAGTGACAATCGCCAGGCCCCAGGTGACAATCTCCAGGCCCCAAAGTGACAATCGCCAGGCCCCGAGTGACAATCTCCAGGCCCCAAAGTGACAATCGCCCGGCCCCAGGTGACAATCTCCAGGCCCCAAAGTGACAATCGCCAGGCCCCGAGTGACAATCTCCAGGCCCCAAAGGGGTGGCAATCTTAGGGGGTCTAGATTGTCAGAAGGCGGCAATCGTAGGGGGGTACGGATTGCCAACAGGTGGCAATCACAGGGGATCTAGATTGTCAGCAGGTGGCAATCTTAGGGGGGTACAGATTGCCAACAGGTGGCAATCTTAAGGGGGTACAGATTGCCAAGAAGTGGCAATCACAGGGGATCTAGATTGTCAGCAGGTGGCAATCTTAGGGGGGTACAGATTGCCAACAGGGGGCAATCTTAAGGGGGTACAGATTGCCAATAGGTGGCAATCGTGGTGGGGGTTGGTGGAAAGGGGGCGGATGGCTGTCACACTCCCTTGCTGGCCGGTTGCCCTTGGGATTGTCAGCAGGTGGCAATTTTCAGGGCTTCAGATTGTCAGCTGGTGGCAATCTGGGTGGAGCTTGGTGGAAAGGGGGCGGATGGCTGTCACACTCCCTTGCTGGCCGGTTGCCCCTTTGGATTGTCAGCAGGTGGCAATCTTCAGGGCTTCAGATTGTCAGCTGGTGGCAATCTGGGGGGAGCTTGGTGGAAAGGGGGCGGATGGCTGTCACACTCCCTTGCTGGCCGTTTGCCCCTTTGGATTGTCAGTAGCTCTGGACCCTCCCGGCGGATGGCTGTCACACTCCCTTGCCAGATTGACAGCAGGTGTCAATCGTGAGAGGTCCGGTGGGGGAAGGGGCCGGTTGTTGGCTTCTTGTTTCAAGCATGTTGAGCACGACAACCAGGACTAACAAAATGGGGCTTTTTTTCTGCACTGGTTCTTGGCTTCTTGTTTCAAGGATGTTGAGCACGACAACCAGGACTAACAAAATGGGGCTTTTTTTTCTGCACTGGTTCTTGGCTTCTTGTTTCAAGGATGTTGAGCACGACAACCAGGACTAACAAAATGGGGCTTTTTTTTCTGCACTGGTTCTTGGCTTCTTGTTTCAAGGATGTTGAGCACGACAACCAGGACTAACAAAATGGGGCTTTTTTTCTGCACTGGTTCTTGGCTTCTTGTTTTAAGAATGTTGAGCACGACAACTAGGACTAACACAATGGGGCTTTTTTTTTCTGCACTGGTTCTTGACTTCTTGTTTCAAGGATGTTGAGCACAACAACAAGGGTTAACAAAATGGTGTGTTTTTGTTCTGCACTGTTTGCTGGCATCTTGGTGCTTCCCAACGGTGTGGCAAATACAATTTCTATTTATTCTGCTCTGTGCTTGCCCCAGGAGGCTGTTTGTGGCTGGTTGTCAGCTGAAGAAAATCTTTTTTTAGTGGCCTCCAGGCGAAATGGCTCACAAAGCTTGCCCCAGGAGGCTGTTTCTGGCTGGTTGTCAGCTGAAGAAAATCTTTTTTTAGTGGCCTCCAGGCGAAATGGCTCACAAAGCTTGCCCCAGGAGGCTGTTTGTGGCTGGTTGTCAGCTGAAGAAAATCTTTTTTTGTTGGCCTGCAGGCGAAATGGCTCGCAAAGCTTGCGCCAGGAGGTCGTTTTGTGGCTGGTTGTCAGCTGAAGAACATCTTTTTTTATTGGCCTCCGGCGACATGGCTCGCAAAGCTTGCCCCAGGAGGCTGTTTTGTGGCTGGTTGTCAGCTGAAGAACATCTTTTTTTATTGGCCTGCAGGCGAAATGGCTCACAAAGCTTGCCCAGGAGGCTGTTTGTGGCTGGTTGTCAGCCGAAGAAAATCTTGTTTCGTTGGCCTCCAGGCGAAATGGCTCACAAAGCTTGTTTCAGGAGGCTGTTTGTGGCTAGTTGTCAGCTGAAAAAGATCTTGTTTTGTTGGCCTCCAAGCGAAATGGCTCGCAAAGCTTGCCCCAGGAGGCTGTTGGTGGCTGGTTGTCAGCTGAAGAAAATCTTTTTTTGCTGGCCTCCAGGCAAAATGGCTCACAAAGCTTGCCATCTGATGTCCTCCAGTGCCTTGACAGGGCCATATTACCTCAATTTACTTAAACCTTTTTTCGGGGGTCCATCCTCCAATTTACTTAAATTCTCCTACTGGGTTGTGCCAACTTCCGGGCCTTCGTGGAGAGGATTTCGGGCTTTCGTAGGAGAATTTCGTGCTTTCTGCTTCCATTCTACTGTCAAACCAACAAACTACGCTGTCGCATCTTGGCGCCTGCGCCTTCTAAATTTAGGGTTTAGGGTTTAGGGTTTAGGGTTTAAGGTTTAGGAATTAGGGTTCGCCAGCGCAGTTTTTTGAGACTGCGCAGAAAGGCGCCCCAAGCATCTCACGCGAAGCCAGCAGCTGCATCCCTTTCTTTTAAGGGGCTTGTTGCTTAAGCCTTAAAGCTCCTTGTCTGCACTGCGATTGCTCTCTGTTGGTGCGGGCTAGACTAAATTGAGTCTTTCTGATTGTTATGGGTTTGCTGGGGTTTGGTAAAAAAGCCCGTTTCTGACAATCGTGTTTTTCGGCACTTTTTCCGGGTTGGGGATCGAAACCTTTGAAATTTTTTCTGGCGCGGCCGGGTCCCCCCTCGCGAAGTTTCAGGGGTGCGAGGTGGGTTGGGGCTCGGAGGCGGAGGGGTCCGAGTGCGAGCATCTCACCCGAAGGCTTTCTCTGCCCTAAGGGGGTCCATGTGGACTGCGCTCACAGGCGCCCCGAGCATCTCCCACGAAGGCTTGCTCTGCTTTAGGGGGGCTGGTCCTTAGGTCCTAAAGTTTTGCGTGTGCCCTGCGATTGTGCTCTGTTGGTTCGGGTTAAGTTAGGTTTAGAGCCCTGTGAGTGTAAAAGGATTGCCGGGTCTTGGTGGTTCTTGTGGTTTCACTGCTGTGAGGGGGCCGTTGCTTAAGCCTTAAAAGTTGTCGTCTGCTCCGCGATTGCTCTCTGTTGGTTCGGGCTAGACTAAATTGAGGCTTTGTTAGTGTTGAGGGATTGCCGGGGTTTGGGGGGGCTTGTGGTTTCACTGCTTTTAGTGGGCCGTTGCATAAGCCTTCAAGCTCGTCGTCTGCCCCGTTGTCTGCTCCGCGATTGCTCTCTGTTGGTTCGGGCTAGACTAGATTGAGGCTTTCTTATTGTTGAGGGAGTGCTGGGCTTTGGGGGCTCTTGTGGTTTTACTGCTTTGAGGGGGCCGTTCCTTATGCCTTCGAACTCGTCGTCGGCCCTACGAGTGCTCCCTGTTTGCTCGGGCTGCTCTTGGTTGAAGCTTTGGTAGTGTTTAGGGATTGCCGCGGTTTTGGTGTCTTTGTTGTTTGAAAGAAGGTCAAGTTTCTCGGGGGCGTTTCTGCCTAGGCTCGGGAGATTTTTCTTTCGTGGGAGGGTCCCCCCTTGTGTTCCTGAGGGGTCTAGATTGTCGGAAGATGGCAATCCTGGTTGGTGGGGGGGGGGGCACATTGCCAACAGGTGGCAATCACACCTGCGTTTTTGGTGCTTAGCTGCCATTTGCCAGGCCTGATGGATTGCCGGCAGGTGGCAATCTTAGGGGGTCTAGATTGTCAGAAGGTGGCAATCGTAGGGGGGGGGGGGGGATAGATTGCCAACAGGTGGCAATCACATGAGATCTAGATTGTCAGCAGGTGGCAATCTTAAGGGGGGGGGGGGTCACATTGCCAACAGGTGGCAATCACACCTGCGTTTTTGGTGCTTAGCTGCCACTTGCCAGGCCTGATGGATTGCCGGCAGGTGGCAATCTTAGGGGGTCTAGATTGTCAGAAGGTGGCAATCGTAGGGGGGGGGGGTATAGATTGCCAACAGGTGGCAATCACATGAGATCTAGATTGTCAGCAGGTGGCAATCTTAGGGGGGGGGGGTTATAGATTGCCAACGGGTGGCAATCACCGGCGATCTAGATTGTCAGCAGGTGGCAATCTTAGGGGGTCTAGATTGTCGGAAGGCGGCAATCGTAGCGGGGTACAGATTGCCAACAGGTGGCAATCACAGGGGATCTAGCTTGTCAGCAGGTGGCAATCTTAGGGGGTACAGATTGCCAACAGGTGGCAATCTTGAGGGGGGTACAGATTGCCAGCAGGTGGCAATCGTGGTGGGGGGTGGTGGAAAGGGGGCGGTGGCGGGGCGAAGCCGTGCAAAGGGGGAAGTGACTCCAGGGGGAATCGAACCACCCATCTCTCCGGGATTCCCGCACAGAGATTCGACCGGAGCGCCTTGGCCGTTAGGCCATGGAGTCCTTGATGCAGCTGGTCCGGTGTCAGTTGTCGTTTGACTCGCTGACTTCGGCTCCCCTTGGATGGCCACCATCAGCGAGGCTTGTGGTTTTGTTCAGGGTGTGGCTTCGGAGGTTGGAAGGCATGGGGCTGTGAGGCAGCAAGGTTTGGAGTGCAGGTGCGCAGGGTTTTCTGTGGGGTTGCGGGGTTTCCTTCAGGGCTTTAGGTCCCGAGCCCTTTGGGTACCCTAGGCTGCCTTGCGTCCGGGATCCCCGGCCCCCCTCCCCGGCGCCCAGGTCTGGACCTCGTCGCTTCGCTTCGACTCGCCGGACCCTCCCCTGCCAGGTTTCAGGGAGTTCCGAGGTGGTTTGGGTTTTAGTAGGCTGCAAGGTCGGAGTGCGCGAGGCTTGTGGTTTTGTTCAGGGTGTGGCTTCGGAGGTTGGAAGGCATGGGGCTGTGAGGCAGCAAGGTTTGGAGTGCAGGTGCGCAGGGTTCTCTGTGGGGTTGCTGGGCTTCCTTCAGGGCTTTAGGTCC